>VYZW01027827.1:0-125713 GCA_013401315.1 Balaeniceps rex | reverse complement strand
TTTATTTTAATTTAGCCATAAGTCTTTGAGATCTCAAACAGTACGCAAAGGTTCTGAGAGTAACTAAAGACCAAAACAAAGAATGTCCTTTAGCATGAATATGTCTGGGGTAATTCCTCTGGCTTTTGATCAAAATTACTTCTGATGTCAAAGCATCAAAGAGAGAATTTCAGTGAGTGTACCTGTGGTTTCTGACAGCATCAAGAGGCAGAAATACACTATTGTTTCAGGGCTTAATCACTTACCAGGAATTTTTCAGGTTAGTATTTGACGTGACTTCTTTGTTGAATGAGTCAAAGATCAACAGGTGGCTTTTTCACTGTGTGAATTCATCACCCGCATTGGGCAAAGTAGTTTGTTTTCTCCCTGTCCTTCTCTTGCTCCTGGTGCCTGTCAGAAGGAGATCCTATAAGAAGTTTCAAGATTACTGTAACCAACCCTCACTGTCCAATATAGCTGGGAAGCCTGGGAAATAAAAGGGACCCAAAATAGGTATTTGTGAGACAGAACAAAAAAGTAATGATGAACCTGAACTTTTCCTTCCAGCAAACTCATTTCAGCACATTTGTTGAACCTTTCCCACGTTTGTTCGATGCCTCACACTCTAATCCATTGTGCCAAGGTGGGAATTTGCTTCAGACCCCAACTTAATGCTGCATGAATTGAAGAAGATGGAAGTGAAATAGCGAGAAGTGAGAGTTAAGTCCGGGAGAAGAGGCAGGAGTCAAACCAGAGGGAGGGCACAGTTGCACTTACTTGGAGGTGGGGCAGGTTTGGAAGGAGGTTAGGTGTGAAACGGGAAGCAAGAAAAGTTCTTATTGGAGGCAGAATCTGGCCTTTTAAGGGTAAGGAATGAAGATTTAGCTGAGCCAGTATGTGAAAACATCAAGTTTTTGGCCACAGAGTCTAAACTCTACCTGTTGTTATATCTGCAGCCCACAAAATCGCACATATACCCACAAAGCATTTGTCTTGGGACTCTTCATGAGTGCAGACTCCAGCAATCAAGTGCACAAGGTGACACACAGCTTGTAGCTGCAATGACGAGTGGAAACATTAATATCGGTAATGGCAGTAGAACTGTTTTGGTCAAGTGCATTATGCAACCAATATTTCCTAAGGTGCATTAGTATCTGTTGTTTCTGCGGCTATAAATGTAGAAGACAATGACTAATGTCTTGCCAGAACATCAGCCATGTTCTGTGTTACCTGCATCCTCAACAGAAGAGAAAGCACCAAAACCATTGTAAAATTATAGTGTTCCTTCATTTTTCACCTCTGATTTGCAGTAAATCTGCTAGCTCTGTTCCAACTGAGCATCTTTCCAAAGCCCTACTTCGCTAGAGAGAGCAGCCTTTGAACTTTTCCAGGCTCTTACCTTTCTGAGTAGGCAGAAAGCAAGCCACGTTTTTATGTAAAGACTGTTAAATACATGAAGATATGCAATAAAAACTATCTTTACCACTTCTACAACGCATCTGAACAGCTGTGAAGGACTAAATGTGTAATGTCCTAGTTTAATGCTGACGCTAAACCATTTACACCTCTGTGAAAATGAGGACATGTTGTATCGAGGTTTTTGTACATGCGCTCTATCTACCTGGGCGAAAGATCCTCATTTCTGGTAAAACTGCTTTCTTTCCACTAACAGAAGACCATGTTAGGGCTCAGGCTTCAGAGATTTGGTTCAGACCTATCTCCCTTTCTTTCTCTTATCTCCACCCTGAGCAGCAGATCAGAGCAGACTCTGATGAATTGCACTTTCCAGCAGGTTGTACAAAGCCCTCCAGGAAAAACTTATATCTAACAGGAACTGATTCGCTGCAGATCTACGAGACAATATACACTTTTCTTTAATGAAAACACACTGCCTCATAAAACAGGTGGTGAACCTCACTTTTCTGTGATCGTAAGTCAAGCCCTCAACCCTCAGATTATTCTTTTTCCCAAGGATGTAGTAAAATTAGAATAGATCCTGCAAAGGGCAACCAGAACAGCCACAGATTCAGAACAGTTTCTGTAAACAGAAATGTTAACTCATTATTTCTCAAGAATAAAGAACATGCACTGGAATTACCAGGCAGTGGATTTCAAAGAAACAAAAGGAAACACACCTTCATACAACATAAAATTAAAATTTGGAGTTCGTTGCCTCAGGATAATGTAGTCATCAAAAATAAAAAGGGAATCACAAACAATATTAGGCCAAAGGTCAGGCCAGGTGGACCTTTAAGCTGACTCAGTCTGACTATTCTTATGTCCTAAAATACTGTGTGAATTTGAGTATTAAATAAATTTCCAGCAAGTGGGTTATAGATGCTGTAGAACTGAACCATAGTCATGGGTCTTATCTTTTCTTTGGACTAGAAGAGAGGATGAAGTGGATTACATACTAAATTAAATAATTTTTATATGGTGGATATCTATATTTTATTCTTCTCAATTTACTAATTTTTAATGTATGAATCTAAATTTTACTACCTCTCAGTATGACTTCCCTTTCTATAAGTTACAAACTTTTTCTTAAATCTTCGCATGTCTGTATTTCCCCCTATTCATATCACAAATTCATATCTATAACCACCGATAATGTTTTGAATTTGAAGTCTCATTTAAAAACACAGCTGAGAGGAGTATTCTTAACTAAAACCAAGCATAATGAATGGAATGAAAATCCAAGCACAAATCTACATATATTTTAATTAGATAGGAAAAAATCAACGTAATATAGAAGTGCGTAGACTGACTTGGTAGATCTTCCCTGTGTTAGAGACTTCTCTTCTTTACTCTGAAGTGAAAATGGTTGATTTGCTGTGGTATTTCCATGACATAGAATCATAGAATATCTCAAGTTGGAAGGGACCCATAAGGATCATCAAGTCCAACTCCCTCCTCTTTGCAGGACTACCTAAAACTAAACCATATGACATGCACAGATTTCAGCACATACTCTATACTTGATTTTCAATATGACTTTAAACAAACAAAGGGAAGAAAGCTTCCAATTATTTTTCATAAAACACATAATTCCATTATGAAATTAACTACCCTACAGACAATTTTTGGATTAAACTTTGATTCCCAGCTTCCTTATCACCCTCGACTCGGCACCCATATACGTAAGAGCCATGGAAACACCACTGGAGTTTACCTACCTTAATTAAACTGGGAACAGAATTGAGGATTTGAGGAGTTTCTGTCAGCACAAAGTTTGAGCCAAGCTACCCTTGCTTTACACTAATGTAAAGGAGCTTGATAGCTGCCTCTTTTTTCCCTCTTAAATTATATCATCCTAAACTAAATCAGAACTCAGCTGTTAATCTCAAGCCACTCTAGTACATCAGTATCTAACCCACAGGAGTTATTCAGAATTTACACTGATAAAATGAGATAATAAACAGGCCCCAGTGAGCATGGCATGATTTACAACAGAAAACTCTGAAAACTTCTACCAGGAACACTGCACTGTACAAACACTGTACTGCAAGCAACTTAGTAAACAAGTTTCGATCCTTGCTGCTGCTTCTTCACCTTAGTAATAAGAAAAAAAAAAATCTGTGGTTTGGTAGTATCTTACAATACTCTCTAAATCTACTGGCCTATTTAAGATAAAAGGACATCATTCTACTGACTCATATTCCTGAGTATTTCATATTCATGCTGAAGCAGTGGTTAACAGGTGCTATTGAGGAATAGGTATTACTCACTTTTTGTATCTCAATGGGAAATAGCGTGGTGTACTGATTAAAGCAGGCAGAAAAGGAGAAAACAGAGCAGACCCTAATGACCTGTATGCCTGAACTCTGGGACAACTACTTCTGTGGCTGCTGCTGATGGAAGAATCACTCTTGCTGGTGAAGCTTTAAACTCAAATTCAAAGCAAAACCGACTCAGAAACAACTATGGTATGCCAAAGTCACAATTTTGCTGTGTGTCTATTTTGGAAACACACAAATGATTGTTGGCTCAGAGCGCCAAATGTTGCTGCAAGTCTGTCGATGTATTGCAGTGCCTTTACAGACGGGTTTTCAAAATCAAGCATTTTCACCATCGGGCCAGGTTTTCTAAAGTCTGGTTTCCACTGAAGCTTTGCACTCATTTGGGCACTTGTTTGAAAATCAGATTCCAAGACCCCATAAGGATCGTCTGGAGTGGATCGCTTGTGAAACCTGGCCACAACCTCAGATGCCGAACTCCTGAAAACCAAGTTTTTCTCTACAGATTCAGAGTCTGAAGGATATATTGAACTTTCTGGTGTACTAAAATTTTAGGCTTAAAGATATTAAATCACTGTCTCTGCAGCTTAATCACAACAGGTTGGTTGTTAGGGGCTTGGTAGAATTAGTTTTGTCTTTTGGTCTTGAGGTATGAGACTTCAAACCATGCAAACCTACTCAAACTGACCAAAACACCTGCAGCAGAACTGGTGGGTGTTACAGCTTGTAAGCGGTATAAGTCACCTTTGATTCCTCAGTCCTTGTGGCCAAAGCCACGCTGCTGAGGCTGCATTGCTCATGGTAACTAGCCTCAAAACCAGCTCAGGTATTACTCTATTTGGAACAAACTGACCTCTGAATTTTACTGTGGGTCTACAACAGACCATAAGACTGGAAATGTACTGCAAAACCCTTAAAAACCCCTAAGTTACTAATGATTCTTTGCAAGTGACAGAGTTTTGCACTTCTTGGTCTGCAAATGCCTCAGTGCGTGCTGCTGCTGAATAATGAACGGTGTTTGCTCCATTCGACTTGCCTCTGCACCCAAGAAAGCTGACCCCGTCACACCAGGCTCAATGTAAGATGCTTCAAAAATGTTTTGTTTTTTTTTTTCTGGGAAAGGACTTTAAAGAAATCCTTTTTCTTCCTCTGCTTTATTTCATAGTTTGGGTCGAAAGTATTGACTTTTCACCAGATTATGCTTGGCAGGGACAGTTTAGGTGAATTCTGAAATACTGGAATCAGAAACCCAAGTGTTTCAGCTGAAAATGCAAAACAATTAAGATCTTAGTATTTTCAGATACTTTTTGCTGATATTTTTTTAACAACTAAAACTTTCCTTGGAAAGCCAACTGTCTGAAAACCAGTCTGGATACTACTGAGTATTTTACAAACATTTTTAGTTGTCTTGATCCTTCGGTTTCAGCACCTACTTGGTGGACCCTGCTCCAGGAACGTACAAAGCACAAATAACTGAATTGTTCTTTTTCCCCTTCCCATTTCTTCACTGCACAACACAGGGTAGCACAGAGATATCTGAGCTACTTCATTCAGACGGAATGATGCTGAGACAGACTGGAATTACCCCAAGCTAACTCATGTCAACAAGCTCAATTTGGCAATGCTACCATGACCAGAATACATTTACTACTGAAGCTGGCTTACTGAGAGCACTCTTAAGCACAACTATAGTGCACAGATTTGCAGGACCAGACTATACGGTATCAGATCTGTGTCACGTCGTATATAGAAAAGCAGTAAGTAACACATAAAACCATTATGCTGCGCAGCAGCATAGATGGCGGGTATAAACATGTTAATTCTTGCGCGTGGATATTTTAAGTGGCAGCTTTTGGTCTGCTGTGCTAACAGGAACCGGCAAGGTGTGGCTGCATGTACCTTGGTATAACTCAGCAGTAAGTCTTTTCCAGTCACCAGATCTTCACTCACACGACTGATGGGAGAAGAAGAGAACCAGCCCAGGAACTCACACTTCTGGCTCCGGTTGAACGAGCAGATGGATGCTCGTGCGCAGCATGCCACTGGCAGTATGTGCAGCCCTGCATCCGCTCTCCACCTCTCTCTGCCTACCCAGAGGGATGGAAAATTCCATCTGGTTCATACTGAATCTGACAAAAACCGCTGTCGCAATAGTTTTCTAAAAGTGAAGATCGATTCACAAAGATAAAGCTCATAATTATCTGAAGGTTACCCCAGATGTTACGGTGATGCCTCATCATGACAAAGAAGCAAAAGGCAGTCTAGACCCAAAGGTAAGTGGGTCTCTATAGCACAAGAATGTCACTGCAGGCTATGAAATCAATGAGACCTGAGCACGTCTTTAAAATTACGCAGAGGCTAAGAGCTTTTCCTGAGACAAGGCCAGAAATGCTCGTTTAAGCAGGGGTGCCATTGATGTTAGCAAGCCAGTGGCTTTCTGTCTTGGAAATTAGAAATCAAGAACCACCAGGAAAGAATTGAACACATTTCTAATCTTTCTTAGATGCAATCATCTGTGGTTATTAGGTCTTGAGGGCACACGAAACCCCTATTTTAAAAATGGAATGGAATAATTTGCAAATGACAAAATCCCCCGCTCTGTAGAGGCTGGAAAGTCTGTCACAAAGTTCGTAACAATACTTTAAGAGGAAAAGCAGAACAAATCCTGATTAAAAAAAGGACCTCCCCCCCATTTTCAAAATCCATTCCCCAGCAAACACCAGTCATCAGGAAAGACAGCCTTCTCCTATATTTGATATTCCCAATTACTTTCTTCATCTTTTCACATATCTGCTTCAAAACGCCCAACCCCAAATATTTTTTTCAGCCAGTAAAACTTCCAGGACCTGCTTCATTCCCCATTCTCCTGCTCGTTGTGCGGTCACTTACATCAGCAGTTGCAAATTATTCCTTATTTAGAAAACTGAATTAGGCCCTCAGCTTATCGCTGAGCCATAGAGACACACATATGCAGTCGAACCCCACGGGGCTTTGCTAACCCAGCAGTGCTGTCATCCAGATTCCAGCCCTAAGAAATTATTTTGCTTTAAGTAGACAAACCGAAGCCAAGCTCTCCCACTCTTTCTTCCAGTCTTTTCCTGCTCCTAGCTCCAGCAAAAGCACTTCCAGAATGCAGGACTGATCATAGCATCCCATTTACAAAAGTTTTTGCAGAACCTAAATAAAACTCATCTCATTGTTTACCCTCCTGTTTCAGAACGAGAAACTGGTGATCACAAAATAGAAACCATTCACACAAAGACGGATAGAAATATTTAGCAGATCAGGAGTGGAGCATATCAAGGACCACAAATGTCTGCACACGGCGCCTTTCTCATTGTTTTCTGGCAGGAAGACTCCCATCCTCGTGTTCTTTTGCAGAAGTCCTGTCAAAGAATCCGATGCTCTCTAAAAGCTTTCCTTTTTAAAGGAAGTAAGCCATCGCTACCAGCTTGTCTTGAAGGCTGCCAGGCCTCCTCCGCTCATATACACGTGCAAAGGGCACTCACTGCAGAGCATGACCACATCTCTCATTCATTAATTGTTAATATCAAGATTTTCTGTCAGAGGTTTCCCTTTCACTCTGCTATCACAGGAAATAAATTAAACTTTTGAAGATTTTGCAAGGCAGAGTCATGCATCGGCCACTTCTGCCTGGGTTTCTATAATACACAGAACTGATGACAGCCCGCTTGTAGTAAAGATGAAACTCCTCATTTCAGTCCCAAATCATTGAGTTTCTCCGTGCCCAAAGCAACAGGATGCTTATCAGTGCTTTATCAGATTCAAAATACTTATTTCTGGGTAACTAAAGTGAACCGCTTATGTAAATTCACATGGTCCAGTCCTAGAAATAATTTTTCCAGATTCAAACTGATTGCTGCAGTTTCCTCTTTAAATAATCAGAAAAGAAGATAAGGCTCTAAATTAGGACTCAGGTTTTGTCTGAAACTACACTAGAGTAAAATCGGGAGTGCCTCCACTAATGCTGTACAACTAATTCCAGATTTCTGCCAAAGCAGCAGAAATCAGCAGCCAGACTATAATAGTCTTTACAGAAACCAGCAAAAGACAATGAACTCTCTCTTCCGTCCCTTGGGTTATTCCTTGCAACATTAACATTCACAGTACACTTTCGCTAGATGGAAGCAGTGGGAATTTCTGCCTAAACTGCTTGACTCCACAAGAGAATAAAGATATTCTTTCTTCTCAAAACACAAAGCCAAATTCTGCTGTTAACTGCATCTTATCTGACTTTCTGCTCTTAATTGCATCTTATCTGACTCATTGCACAGGTTCGAAAAAGGAGGGAGCTGTGACCTTGGCACAGATTTCAGCTAGACATGCGTCAGATTACTCACCAAAGCGTTTTCACCTGCTAGATCTCTTAGGTCTGAGAGATCCCCAGGAACATGGGACCAGTCCTCGACTCCTGAAGACCAAAACTCAGGGGACACTTCACTCCCCCAGTTGCCGTGGCCACATTGACATGGTAGCTCAGTAAGAGCACACGTCAAACCAGTACTACAGAATAACCCAGCCAGGAAGCAGAGAACAACACTGCAGCCAGAGGAAACTGTGAGACAAATTACAAGGAGTGAGAAAGGCTAAACAGCAAAAAATGGATTGTGCTCTAGAGGCTTGTGTTTCAGCGAAAAAGTCAGGGCAGGAATGACAAGGATGAGGCCGGGTCCTTGGGTCGTTGCTAGCAGGTGGACAGATGTTTCGGACTCGCTCAGGCAAAAAATCCTGAAGCTTAATAAGACTTTCCTAATACCTGCTGTTTTCCTGAAAGCCTCTGCTAGCTGAAGTTACCTCATTAGTTAGAGTCTCAGCTTTCGATTAGAAAAAAATATGTTTAGCTCTTGTAGATGCAGAGGATTAAAAATGTAACATTGAGGAGTCTCAAAAACAGGACAAATAGAAAGCTTCCCTTCAACAACAACAAAAAAAACCCACAAACAAACCAAAACAAACCCAAAACTTCTTCACATTTTGATTTTACCACTCAATATCACTTGAATTTAGCTTTTAAAAACATGCTGCAGGGAAGACATCTTTTAAAGTTAGAACTGGAATGTTTTCTTAAAATAGTTCACGATTTAGAGTCTCTTTATTAGAGGACTGCAGTTCTGAGACGTCTTAAAGGATGCCTGAATTTAAAAAGCAGTCTTTTTAAATTAAGCCTGTTATGTTTGGCAATCAGAAATGTCAGAGCCTGGAGTCATTAGTGTTTTCTGAAATACTGCCTGATGTCTGCAGATTATTCCACTCATGCTGGCATGGAAGTCATCCTACAGTTAATTATCGCAATAATTATTTCTGATAAGCAGAGATGCTAGATATGGGATAATTGGCATGTAGTACACTTATGAACTGTATTTTCCTTCTCCCAACAAAATCCCCAAGAAATTTACCCTGTCATAAGCCACAGCACAGCAAAGTTCAAATGCAGAGTGGCAAAAAATTTACCATACCTCGATATTTCAACAATTTAAAGTTTTGTATTCTGTATGATACAGCAAGCGCATTTATCGCATGTAGAAACAGGAGGTTCCAACCTTTGGGTGGGCTCTCGGTGCTCGCTTCTTGGTCTGGGAGGACCTGAGAAATGTCCTTCTCACAGGTTTTTTTAATCAACAGAGTAGTTATTTACTGTCACACTCTCTTTAAATCAAAAGCAATGCTGGCTATTAATTATTTTCAGTATTATACATGGAAGGGATTTAAAAACAATCATCTTGTTTAAAATGTCCACACCTTATATATAAAGTAGTTTTGGGGAGTGGCTACTTGAATGTTTCAGCTACTCTGACATGACAAGACCAGCATTCTTCATTCAAAGCTTCATTCTCTCCCACCCCAGTAGAAAGAAAGCAGCAAACTGGAATTTGACATTTTATACTGCTCAGACCTCTACACTCACAATATACTAGATTTTGCATGTGGGGTGCAAAAACTGCTCTCAGGCATCATCATTATCTTTTGATAGGAGACGCAAATCTGCTGCCCATGTCCAAATTCTGCTATGTAGGTATTAGCTATACAGAGCAGAAGAAATGGTTTTGCCGGGAATGTAAAAAATATACAGAATTGTGTTGTTCTCTCTGAAGCTAGAGTTTTGATCTCATTATACTGTCTGCATGACTCTTGTCCCTCTATTTATTTATATGCCTGAATCCCCCTTCAGGTGCAAAGTGCAGCTCATGTTGGAATGCCCTACAAGAGTTCTTTCCATGGCTGAATTGAACAGCTGCAGAACTGTTTCTACAGGATCAAAGGAAAGCATTTTGGTTTTATTTAAAATTAAATGTTTATTTATTAATAGTTAACTATTTTCTCTCGTAAGGAATTGATCAATTTCAATATGAAAATGCCTTTTTGAAATTTTGCTTGGTAAGTTTGAAGTAGATGATGCTTAGAAGCATTTTGAGTCTTCCTAAAAACAGCTTCCCTTTTTTTTTTTAAGTCAAAATTATTTGCCAGTGGAACTCTTAGGAAAATAGTTTTAGGGTCACTAATATGCCATTGTTTTTTGAATGTAGTCTTTTGCAAAATATTCACTCAGTTGTAATCTGTGAGGTCTAAAAATACCCAAGGGCTGATTTCCTGTCCTGTCTTTGTAGTTCTTAATACACTGTCAAACAATATGGATGTGCATTATCATATACATTATGTTAATTTAAATTTGCTTAAATAAAGAGTACACCTTATGAACTGGTTGCTTCTGCTAGACCAATCTGCTGCCTAAAATCTGTAATGACAAAAAATGCAACTTGCAAAAGCAATTGAAAAAATCTTAGTCCCCTTCTCAAAAATAATTTGTGAAATTCAGGAGCAAAATCTACTAAGAACATAAACGGGACGTGGCATCATAGCGGTAACAATTTCAGGTATCTACAACCTATTTTCTAAAACAATTTAGAGATGCGCATATCTAAACCGCACTGAAAATTAATAAACCATCTAAATCTGGTGAGCTGAAAATGTGAACTGCCTTACGATGCGAGAAATCACAGAGCCAAATGGGAATGAAGGTGAGCTGGAGTATCAGGTAGAAGAATTGGGTGGCTGGGAAGAAAAATAGACATCAAAAGCATGAACTATTAAAGAAAATTAGAAGTTGGAGCTGGTGCTTTTGAATCCTTGTGTAAACCTCATCAAAGTGCCCTGCTAAACGCTTAAATCCAAGGAGATTTTGCAAATTTGACTTTTAAGGAAAAAAAAATGCATCTTTTTTTCTTTTCATTTCTCAGCTAAGTAAGCACACACCACTGGCATTGAAAGTCAGTGAATGTGAGAGTTCCTCCCACAGTCCTAATTTATTTATCTAAGGACAGCTTGTCAGAGTATTTCATTAAAAATCTTCAGAAAGAGTTTTTTAGCGTGCATTTGATATTGGTTTACTGTTAATACGTGTCTGCTAGCAATAACAAGGTTTTGTAGCTGGAACCGCATTTCATGTTGCTTATATAAATAACCAAGTGATTATGAACAGCAGATTGAGGTTTGGCAGATTTGCAACATCCAGATAGATACGCATCTCTGTCATATGAGCCTCACTAGCTTTTTCAACAAATGTACACTGTTTCATTAACTTGCATTTTATATCTACTATCTTGGCACTTACGTAGAAGGGGAAATTTGGTTAATTCCACAGAATTCAGGATGGCAGTTTCATTTTCTTTTGCATATCAGCTTTTCTCTCTAGAGTTTTCTCTACTACATATTACTTGCGATGACTACAAAGTGTACAAAGAATATTGGGGTTAACAAACAAAGAGCAAAGAAAGGGCCATGGTCTTTGCGTGGTGAGGGATGCACAGTGTGCCCCGGGGGAGCCGATTACTCCAAGGCAGCAGGACCTCTTTTCAGGAGTCATTCCCAAGGCCTATTGACAGCACATTCCCAATTCTCCTGCATTTTAATTAATGGTAACAATATTAATGAGAAACTCTGGGGATACTTTTGCCCGCAGGGGAGGAAATGCTGTGTTTTGGAGTTTGCCGAAAGCCAGTAGGAGAAGTGGCTTCAAGGCATAGCCTTTGTTTTTGTGCTTACAGGCCATGCAGCAGTGTTCAGCCCTGGCTGCAGATTTCCGTGCCACTTTAAAGTGCTTCTAACACCAAAGACTGCCTCTAAAGTGGAGGTTAGTGAATCCTCTAAGTTCGTGACTGACGTTTATCACTCACCTCAATTAATATAATTAAAATATTTAATGTGTTATTTTCTTCACTGTAAAATTAATTGTTTTGCTGAAGCAAAATAAGGACAGTGAACCTTGGGCAGAAAAAGGGGGATTAAATACACCTTTTCTTTGTATAAAAATGTCATGACAGCTATCAGCTTTAAAATTCAAAACGAGAACTATTTCACCACAAGCTTCAGAAACAACACACAATAATTTTACACCTTCCTCCAGGTGTAATAAGTGAGTATCACCTGCCTTTCTATAAATCCTGCATGCCTTTGGAATAGATTTCTTTCTGTCTTTCTCTCTCAAACTTGCTACAGAAGGGGAAGTCTGAGAGGGAGAGGGGGAAATTACAAGAACCCCTCCCCGTCTTTGAAATTAGATGCAAAAGGTTTTTCAAAGCAAGAGAGGAAAAGGCTTGTCCCCAGAAGCTTTGTGAACTGAAGAAACCCCGTTACAAGCTGAGCAATGATAGAAAGAGACAAACAGTCCTACATGGTGTTAATAATTTTTTAACAATTTTCAATGCCTGGATCATTTGTATTTTCTATCCTGGTTCTCAGTGCTTCTGGTACTGTAAGGGACATAGTGAAGGGCATATACATCAATATCTGTCCCGTGCAGAGCAAGCGAAGGGAAAGCCAATTTTCAAATGTTATGTTTTTACACAGACTTTGACACGAAGGATGAGGTTTTCAGAAGAGGTTTGCATCTAGGGACTCCAACACTCTGAAAAACTGGCCAAAAGTGTGATAGGAGAAACTTAGACCAGGGAAGGAGAGGATAAGGAGGCAGGGAGATGAAAGCAAGAGGTCTGAAGCACATACAGACCAGCTGGAACAAAACAGGTTGTGCTTTCAGTGTGAGCTCACTAGCTTAGGAAATTCACAGCAGAGTTTGCCATGGTTAAAACACAAAGTTGAGCAAACGCCGATACCATACAGGGACCTCCGTGACAGGAGTTGTTCTTGGCCTAGGCAATCATTCACTCCATACTAACCACTAAGGCCAACTGCCTTTCCTGGCCTCGACCTCTCCACAAGCGAAGCTTTGCGCAGACATGCAAAGGGCTCCATCTGCTGAGAGGTGGGTCCTTCTGCCAGGGTGGGATCCGCCGGCAGAAGGTCCTCTCCAAGGAAGCCACCTTTCTACTGTGACTCCTCCACGGAGATGGTGCCGACCCCTCTCTTCAAGGCTGCAAATCCAGCACCTTACATTCACTGTGTAATTATCAAGCTCTACCGCTGTGTTGGCTGCCATAGAGACACCAAGTGATGCTCTAGAAACAACAAAAATCTGCCCAATGCAGGAAATAAATTCTTCCTTAGTCTCACAGCCAGGCACGTACAAGTGCATGAACGTCGATGTTTCCGATGTGAAGAGGAGATTGAACCAAAATAAGCGCATAGGAAAGAACAGGCAACAAAAATGTCCAACTTTGACAACTAGGCAAACGTAGTAGAAGCATACAACCAAATCCACAAATATAACCACCTCCATCACTCCCCCTGAGGATGGGAAGAGAAATTAGGGAGGAAGATATCAGGCATCGCAATATGGTAAGTGTGTGTGCACCCATGTGTGTGCGCATACAGGTGTCGGTGTGTTGGCAGGTGTGGCAGGGAGGAGTGCTGAATGTCAGAAGTTGAGAGAAAGAGATGAATTTAGGGACAGCTGTGGGGAAGCATAGAGAGTACAGAGATAACGTATGGGGGGAGAGGGAGAGAAAGGAAGGAGAAAAAAGAAAAAAGAGAAAAGAGAAAAAAGGAGAAGGGAAAAAAGATTAAATAAGGAAAAAGGAAAAAAGATGAAAAAAGACAAAAAAAAGACAAAAAAGCCAGCAATTTTCATACCAAAAGTCATTCACTTTTCAGGAAAGCTAGCAGGGGTCTAGGGGCAAGCATAGAAATGGTTTTCTGGTAGGGTATTGCTGCCTTCTTTGCCCCACAACACCTGGAAAAGCCCCAACGCCATGAAGTCCCTCTCACCAACCTGGCCAGGACTTACCTTGCGGATCGGACGTGACACCGAGTCATGTGGCATTGGATCCTCACCCAAGAGCCACCCAAGCAAGGCAAGAGGGGGATGATGAACTCCTCTTCTGCTTCACCGCACACCCGCTTGTGACAGAAACACGTCAGTGGGTCAGTGAGGACTTTTTTTTGGCTTTTTTTTTTTTTTTGGCTTTTTTTTTTTGCTTTTTTGCATAACCAGGTCCCAGGAAAGCTGGAGTCATGTACTGATTACGTAAGAGGCGGTGACACGCAGTGGCAGAGCAGTCAGCATCACCCTGGGGGTGGGGGGGGCAGTCAGGTGGCTCCCGCCAGCAACACAGCTGCTTTCGAGCTTCCCGTTAGCGTTTACACCGAAAAACCATGTCAGCCCCGGCAGTGGCAGTGAGGGGGGTGGCCTCCCTGCCGAGCTTGAAGTTTAAAAAGCTGCTGTAGGTGTTGAGTCACTCAGAAAGCCAGGCGAGGAGTGCGGTGCCCAGCCCAGCTGAGGGAGGTGGGAGCAGAGGCCTGAGGCAGAGAGGGTGGCACGGGGGAGCCCCATGGGGCAGTGGGCACTGGTGTGACACAGTGAGGAGGAGGAGGGCTCCATGGATGAAGTCAGATAAATCTCACTTTAAATAAGAGTCAGGGCAAGTCAGTAGGCACAAATAAATAGGGAGATTCAGGGCTGTGCCTCCTCTGCCTCAAGGCACCCCTGGCAGAGCCCTCCTCCCCACCAGGCCCCCACACCCAGGAGCCACCCTCTCCCACCGCCTCACCCCTTCCTCCACCATCTCCCACCTCTGAGGTTTGCCCACCCAGCCTGCGGCAACGAGGAGCCCTGCAGGAGGGGGTCCCCTGCCTCAGGCCCTGCCTGCCTGCTGGGATGCAGGTGCTGCTCACCTTGGCCTTAGGCCTCTGGGGTTCTTGGGGTTTCACGGTTTTATGGAGGCCTCGGCTCCATGGAAGCCTCAGCAAGGTGCCTTCCCTCAGGGGAGACATGTTTGACATCCTGACGCAGCCGTGCTCGCGGCACCTGCCAGTTCCTTGAGAGCCAGGGGGACAATCGCCGCTGAACACGGTGACGCAGCTGCCTGGGCCCATCTTGTCATTTTCTGTCGGGAGCTGGAGCTGGGATTTGCTTTTAAATCCCCTGAGGCTGATAACATCACCCGTGCCGGGGTCTCCTGCTGCTTGCTCTGTGGGCTGCACCCAGCTGCTGCCTGCTCTGTCAGCCCGCCCAGGGGAAGAGGGCTCGCTCGCTGAGGCAGCTGCGCCCTCAAGGTATGTGAAAAGTTTTAATATACCATTTTTAGAGCATGTTGGAGTATTTATGGTACTTTTCTCTCACATAAGAACAAGTTTGCACAACACAAAGGCAGCAGCTGAGGAGGTGCTGGGGTCATGGGGCCTGGTGGGAGGTGAAGGTGTCTCTGCTCCCTGCCTGGGCAGGCAGAGGGATGGCAGCGTGGCTCAGCAGGGGACAGCTTCAGGGGACAGGCTTCCATCATGAGGGGAAGGTGGAGCCATTATTGTGACACTGATGCCTCTTGTGCCTCATCTGTGATGCGGGAGATGTTACATACTTACGTGCCATGTAAAATCCTCCAAGAGCTGATCTATAGGACCTAGAAATTATTACTCCCCCAAATGTTGGGACAACTTACTAAGTTTTGTGCAGGAACTCTAAAATCCTTGTGGAGAATGCAAGGAAAAGCAGTTATCTGGGGGCAGCAGTCAGCGTGACAGACCTGCGACTGTGGGCGATGCTGGAGACTTGCTCTTTCACACGGGATGTGGTGTTGATTCCTTATCTCCCTCCATGGCTCTCCTTCACACCATTGCTTTTGGATATGTTTCATTATTGATGAGTGAAGTATTAGCATACAGCAAAATACTGTGCTAAAGACAGCCACAGTTAATTAATTGATTCTAATCAATTAAATTCTCCCTCTGAATTCTTTAACATAGATACAGCATCATTCACTGATGTTTCTGCTACTGTTTTAAGCGGGTGTTATATGCTGTGGGAGGTTTGCTCATTGGAGGTAGTTTAGAATGAACCAGCTTCTTCCCTTGGTGAGGAAATCCAGATAAAAGCAGGCAATAGTTTGTTTTGGATCAGGACTCACCCTGCAATGCGTATCACAGAGAAGGTGTACGTGACAGGCACAGGTCTAAGACTTCAGGCAAGTCAGTGGTATCTCTCTATAGACTGAAATTCCAGATCAATAAAGTGAGGATAATCATCGTTTAGATGGCAGATTTTATGATGCACATATGGTACGTGGTGCATCTGCCTTGGCAGAGCTAGGATCTTATTTGTGCTTTTGTGTTCTGTTGTAATACAGTGATGAAACTCTGTTGATACAGGCACGAAACTTGGCATGCATCCCCCGAGGACAGAAAAACAAGGAATTAGCTCTGTTGAGGAGTCAGTGCAGTCCAGAAGAGCAGAAGTCACCTTCGTCGTCTGCTGCCCCATTACCTGTTTGTAAACCTGCCGGAGCCTGTGCCACCTGGTGGACACCAAAGAGGAAACACTGAGCTGCACTGGAGTGAAATGAATGTTTGCTGAAAGCGCAGATACTGCCCTGGGTCCCAGGCGTCCAACCCCTCCTGCTCTGACCCATTGAGATGGAGTGTAAGAGCAGTGAGGGCTGAACCTCCCAGCGGGAAGAGTACGAATGGGATTGGAGACGTGCTGGTATGAACTTTTAAAAGTAGCAGTGTGGAGAAGGTGGCCCCGTACGCCGTCAGGGTGAATTGTTTCGTAGTAAAAATGTGCCTGGTTGTATGCGCAAGTCTGTGCTGCTCCCCAGCACGCGTCTGCAGCGCGCAGTGCCTTAGCTGCCAAAGTCCTCCAAGTACAGGAAGGGACAGGCATTTTACCAGCAGTCCTGTATTGCATGACTGGGTTTGAACCATCCCAGTTGCAGGGAAAATTTTCATTCATTCCAGTTTCATTCATAGGAGTGGGTGTTAGCTTTTCCAGAATCTTCCTTTTCAATCAAATGAAGTTAAAATTGCCAGAGTGTAGCTTGTTTGGCTTTTTAACAATATGAATTAAAATTTGCAAAAGCATCGAAGGAACCAAGGAACCTAGGTCTTAGTCTTCCGGGTAACATATTTTAAAGTCTCTCTGGATGTTTAGCTTTATTTTATTTTGAAATTGACTTTCCTTTAGCCTTCAGCAGTAAAATTTCAGCCTGAGGGACACAGGCACTTGTATAGCTGAAGTGGCCATTAAAGGCCTGCTCCATAAGTTTTGCTTAAATCTTCCCTCCCACCCCCGGTTCTGACAGGATTAGTGTGAGCAAGGGAGAGAGCAAATCCTTCCTCCCAGGACAGCAGGCCTGGGAAGGGGCTGAGCTGTAGAGGTCACTCTTCTCCCTCATTGCTCCCAAAAGTGGAAATCAGGATAGTATTGATCTCATTTAGCTTTAGATATCTGCAAAAGCAGGGTTTCTACATACGGACCTATCCTCTAAGATTCTTCTTATACTGAATGGAGGGGAACAGACTTTTGTAGGGTGTGAGTGATCTGATCTATTTTAGATTATTATCTTGAGAAGAAAAAAAAACCAAACAACAAGATCTTAGCATCTTTCTCTGCATTGGGCATAAAGGCAGCGTAAGGCGAGTAGTCTGGATGAGAGATACAGTGCTACCAGATCTGTCTGTGTTCCTGCTGCAAGACTGGAGCTAGGAGTGCCAGTCAGGAACAGCATAACGCCTTTTGTGAGCAGGCTGTTGTGGATGCGAAGCCCCTCAGGTTGCCCCAGAATAGCAAACTAAACCCAGAACTCATAGCGTTTGCGAGGGAGTAATTTGTAGGGTCTGAAGATGTAGACTGTATCCATTGCTATTCTGTCATCACTCACAAAACTCTTTTTTTGCCCAGACCCTCTAAATCGTGATCAGTCTTCACGGATTTTTTTCAACATTAACATAGCATGCTTCAGGAGCATGTGTTCTTGTGAGAAAACCATGAATCTGATCACAGAAGATCAGTGATCACCTCCAATTCTTTTTTTTTTTTTTAACTGCAACAACACACCAACTTTGCCTCAAATCATTGGCAGTACGTATCAACCGCACACGTTCAAACCAAGTGTGAGCCAGCGTAGGTGCCGAATGCCCCCTCATGCACTGCTGGATATGTAACATATATCATGTCACTTCTTTTGAACATAACTATTGCAGATGAATTTTACTGTGCAGTTCCCAAGGCAACAGCCCATTCACAAGCGGGTTTTCCTGAAATAGCCTGTCATGGGAATCTGGTGCCCTCGCATCCCTGTTCTCTGTGGGCTGGGTTCCCCAGCAGGCTTCGTTCTTCGTTGTGCAATGAGATGTGGTGTGGTGGCTCAGCCAGGAAACACCGCAGAGACGGGACTGCCGGACTGCCAGCCCGCCAGGGAGCTGTGCCAAAAGGGGAATGAGGTCATGAGGCATCTGCACCAGGACTTATTAATGAGCAATGGCCACTGCATATGGATGCAGTTCAAAGCAGAGTGGAACTGAAAATTAATACCTCAGTCAGGCTTGACAGACCAAACAATATTAATTTTAACCATGCTGAGAGAATAAAATATTTTGCTTCATTTTTTCCACTGGGAAATAATGCTGTGGGGTTTTTTTTGTCTGGCAAGATAGAAATTTTCCCTCAGAAAATGCTGATTTTGTGAGAACTGTTTTTTAATCTGTGAAGAAATGGGATTCTGACATAAAGATCCTTACCATCTCTAGAAGTTAGAGTCAAAATGCTACGTGTTTAAAGTGGATTGTTAGTTATGAAAAAATATGGGAATAAAAAGCATTTTTAAGGATATGCATAGTGAACAGGGATTAGCCCATCACATCAGGTTGTAAAAGCAGGCAGCGTTTCTCTAGCTGATTTCCTACATTTCAGATTTTCAGAGATCAGGTAATTTTATCCCATGGCTCCCCTGTCACAGTCTGTTGTGCACTGTGAGCATGAAAAGAGCTGTGTGAAATGTTTTTTTCAAACCGTGTTTTCCACAGAAATGTGTGTTTTCATCAAGTAGAAGTTTTCCACAGCAAATACCAATTTTCAATTAAAATTGAATTTTCATAATAGAAGTTTGGAAACCTCTCTTATTTCTTCTCCCTCTCCCCAGTGGTTTTCAGCTTGGACAATCAAAACATTGCAGCCAAAAGATCCCCAAATAGTTTTTACTTTTCAGACATGTAGTTTTAAGAATGTCTCCAAAGGTTGTGAAGAAAAACTTCTCAAAAAAGTCAAAACCTTTTTCTGTTTTCTGTTGTCAAAATCATTGCCAGGAACAGAAAATTTATAAACAGCTCTAAATACACAGTGATGGGACTGCTAGACTTTTCGCTGCAAGGACAACATCTGCCCGGCTTCCCTGGGGGCTCTTTTGTGGCTCCCAGACACGCAGTTCCTCTCTGTTTCTCTTACTAACTCAAGGTAGAGCTGAGCACACTTGGTGATACCAGAATAGCAGGAAACCTGCAAATGTTTCTCACCTTTCCTGGCGAGATGCTGTATCTGAACCTCATCTTCAAAACCTCACCTCACCCATGTACTCACATGGGCAACCACAGGGTGTTCCTCCTTTGCACTCAAGACCATGGGTTTACCTCCCTTTTGGCTTCTTTGTGCTCTTCCCCTGAACCCCAGAAAAAAAATCACTGCTCTGCCACCACATTTATTCCAGCTGAGCTGGGCTTTACCTGTATGGACATTTTACTGACTTCAAGAGGAATTACTTGCGTGCTGGCAGCAGAGAGGGAGAGGGAGTAGAGAGTGCCACAAACAGCATTTTTAGGGGATAGCTGCCTTCAGTGGTCATTCACCCCAGCTACCAAGAAGAACAGACCCTATCTACAGCTGCTCATACTGTTCTGCCAATTACTGCAGGGACTTAATAACGAGACACTACACATTTTAGCCTAAATAAAGTAAAAACCTTCATATAAGAGTAAGCTCTGGAACTCGCTGCCACATGAGATAAGAAAACTCAGCCAGAACTGGAGAAGGATGGATGGTGGTTTGGATTTGGACTGCAAGGGTGATAACATTTAGCTGGGTTCTCACTACTCTGGTCTTGGAGGTTTTTGGAATTGGGACGGATTTTGCTTCTATCACTGCAGTCCCACACATTTGGTCAAAGATTTTGGCAGGACTCATCCCTGGGAAGTAGTTGGCCTGAGGGGCTGGAAAGCTCCTTGGTCCCTTCTGTCATGCCTGAGCCATTGTTTAAGAGTTGGCAGCAGCTTCTGGTATTAAAACAGTCTGTCATCTGCAGTGTCAGTGCTGTCACTCTGGGACCAGGGTGTGCCAGCATTTTACTCTTTCATTGCTAGGCTAAAGACTGATGCGATTCAAACAACTCAAGGCGAAATGGGGGCAGCACAAGAGGCACGCGGTTTTCTGACTGCAGCAGGCAGCTCTTGGAGGGAGGAAGAGCAGAGGGAGGATTTCTCACTGGATTATCCATACCCACAGGACACCCTTTGCCATTTCCCAGCAGAGAGGATTTTGTGGGCTTGGTGAGACAAGAGCAAAGGTGCTTGCAAACTACAGGGAGAGGCACTGAAGGTGCTTCACATGGGGGCTGTGTGTCAAACCCAAGCATAATCAGAAAGATTGCACTCCTCCTCTTCTTATTCTCTTAGGAAACTCTTCTTCCATCCTCCCTGTACCTTTCCTCACCTTCTTGGCTTTCAGAGACACAGACCACACTTTCTGCTCAGCAGAAATGCACTTATTGCTCTAAACTCACTTATTACTGCACTTAAAAAATAAATGCACTTATTACTCTAAACTAGAGCAGATCATCTTGAGTGCCATCAACACGTCCAGGACAACCAGAAGATCAGGCCCAGTCAACACGGGTTTATGAAGGGCAGATCCTGCTTGACTAACCTGATCTCCTTCTTATGACAAGGTGACCCATTTAGCGGATGAGGGAAAGGCTGTGGATGTTGTCTACCTGGACTTTAGTAAAGCCTTTGACACCGTCTCCCACAGCATTCTCCTGGAGAAACTGGCTGCCCATGGCCTGGACAGGCATTCTCTTTGCTGGGTAAAAAACTGGCTGGATGGCTGGGCCCAAAAGGTGGTGGTGAATGGAGTTAAATCCAGTTGGAGGCCGGTCACAAGTGGTGTTCTCCGGGGCTCAGTGCTGGGGCCAGTTCTGTTTAACACCTTTATCAATGACCTGGATGAGGGGATCGAGTGTACCCTCAGCAAGTTTGCAGATGACACTAAGCTGGGAGGAAGTGTTGATCTGCTTGAGGGTAGGAAGGCTCTACAGAGGGACCTGGACAGGCTGGACCAATGGGCTGTGACCAATTGTATGAGGTTCAACAAGGCCAAGTGCCGGGTCCTGCACTTGGGCCACAACAACCCCATGCAACGCTACAGGCTTGGGGATGAGTGGCTGGAAAGCTGCTTGGCAGAGAGGGATCTGGGTGTGTTGATCGACAGCCGACTGAATATGAGCCAGCAGTGTGCCCAGGTGGCCAAGAAGGCCAACGGCATCCTGGCTTGTATCCGAAACAGTATGACCAGTAGGACGAGGGAAGTCATCCTTCCCCTGTGCTGAGCACTGGTGAGGCCGCACCTCGAGTGCTGTGTTCAGTTTTGGGCCCCTAACTCCAAGAAGGACATGGAGGTGCTGGCGCGTGGCCAGAGAAGGGCAACGAAGCTGGGGAAGGGTCTGGAGCACAAGTGCTGTGAGGAGCGGCTGAGGGACCTGGGGTTGTTCAGCCTGGAGAAGAGGAGGCTGAGGGGAGACCTCATCGCCCTCTACAATGACCTGAAAGGAGGTTGTAGCGAGGTGGGGGTCGGTCTCTTCTCCCAAGTAACAAGCGGTAGGACAAGAGGAAATGGCCTCAAGTTGTGCCAGGGGAGGTTTAGATTGGATATTAGGAAAAAATTCTTCATGGAGAGGGTTGTCAAGCATTGGACCAGGCTGCCCAGGGAAGTGGTGGAGTCCCCATCCCTGGAGGTATTTAAAAGCCGGGCAGACGAGGTGCTTAGGGCCATGGTTTAGTGGTGGACAGGTACGTTGGACTCGATGACCTTAAAGGTCTTTTCCAACCAAATGATTCTGTGATTCTATGAAATTCCAGTAATGACCCTAGGCTGAACTGAGAATCTACTCCTTTCGTGTACAGATGTCTACTGAGAGAAAATCACATTCTCAAAAGCCTACTTAAGGATAGGTGTTTAAAGGATCAGATACTTTAAGATCCTCTTGATGTGGGAGCTGAGGCCTGAAGTTTCATTTATGGTTCTGCAATTCTCCCCTTGAAGTCAAAGCACAAAATTAGAGCATCCCATCTAAACAAATCAGCATTTCTGTGCCATTACCAAAGTTTGTACATGTGTGTGCTCATGCTGACATGCAGTAGGAATTTCATTGCATGTTTTATGGCCAGGGAAAACGAGAACCATCAGAACGGCTGCATGGAAAATGGTTAAAGATCCTGGGCAAAGGAGTTTGATGATAAACATCCAAACATCAGTATTTGTGACACTTCTTACTAGGGGCAGATTAAAGCAGGCATTCCTTGTGGTAGCTGTATATATGTGGGAATAACAGCCCTTCAAAACTGTTTAAATGAGAGTGAATAGAATGGGGCAGGGGAAACAACTCAGACAGAGGAAGCAGTTATTCAAGGCCACATACCATGACTAAGAAAACTGTGGAGTAAACCAGTCTTTGACTTCCTTTCCTCTCTAGTAGCAAAGGCTGGATTTTCAAAGGAAGCCAACTGCCAAAATGACATTCATAAACTCTTTGTTCATGACAAACAAAACTTGTGAGTGTGGGTGCAGAGCTGTTCTGCAAACCTTTTCCCTATGTTTGTGGCTGAAAGCGTTGCTGTTCTGAAAACTGGCCCCATCTGTGTAGGAGGTAATGTACAAAAAGCTGGCGCTGAGCGTTTCCAATAAGACAGCTATATGGGAGAAAGGATGCTGTGGTTAAGGTATAAACCTGGCATGTAGTAATTTCGATGCATTATGTGATCTAAATCAAGTAAGTTAGTCTCTGTTTGACTTAGTTCCCGTCTTACTATTCTTTGGTCTACCCAATTTCCCAGAATCTCTACCTGTTGTCTTGCATATTTCAATTCATAAAACTGCAATAAAAATAAAAACAATAAGCTTATAGACAGTAAGTATACTTGTGCTGTTCCTTGAGAAACAAAACTCCCATAGCCCGGTGTTTGGGCACGTACACAATACAGTACTGGAGTCGATTTAAAGAAGAATCTGCGTGGATAAGAGGGTTTTTTTAAGTTACTTTGTGGATTTTTAAATGAAAATAGTATAAAAACTATTTCCAATCAGTGGTATCTCCCCATGGTTCACTTAAATCTTTCCTGCACTTCTCATTCAAATAGCCTATTGAAATTCTCGATTATTTTTCTACATTGCTGTGATGTTAGTGCTACAACACAGAGGCCAAATTCTGCTTCCACTCGCAGGAAAAAAGAATTAAGATTTGCTGGAGATTTTGAGCTAGCTGGAAAGCGGGGACCTGAGCCTGGAGCTCTGGCTGCTCTCTCAGACGGGGCTGTGACGGCATGAGTATCCCTCTGTGTGTTCACAAGTAAGTGCCAGCATTTGTCCACTCCTGAACTAGGATTAATATCGTTTAGCACTTCTTTTAAATGCTAAGCAGCTGAGTTTACCCACTTGCATATTTTACTGCTACATCACCAATAATTGTATTTGAAATACGCTGCCTCATTCTGTGCAGCGTATCAATATCATAACCAGGAAATGCAGACTCTTCATTGCTTGCATCAGGGCAGTTTATTAATCAGTTCATGCAGCTCGATAATGTAAATGGGGTTTTAAAAAATGAATAGGTTGGGAGGGGACAGGTGCATTTGGGGAAACAAATAGGTTTTCTCATAACAATTAAATCACAGACACCAGGGAGAGCCCAGGAGTTCACATCCACTGTAGTTATGAGGTTCAAAGTACTAGGAGGTTTCCACTTTGGGTAGATAATAACTAGTGTACGAACAAAAGTGCAGCCTTTGTTATTGTGTGCATAAAAACCCAGACCTGCACACGAGTGTCCTTGTGTGTATATAGGCACACACACAAAACGTTATCTCCACATGCCAGGGCATAAACATGCCTGACAATTTCTGCATGTGCACAAAGTGCCACAGAGATGTTGTTCTGCAGTGAGAAGGGTCAAAAACAAATTGCAGAAAGGGAAAATGACGATTAGGCTTTTTCTGACTGTAAGTCATATTGTCCTTTGGAAACCATTCAAAAGGAACATTTACATCCTCCTTCCACTGACTCGCTGGGAAGAATGACCTCCACAAATTCCCATCACTTAATTCCCTCTTCATTTGAACTCTACCTATGAAATATATTTTCCCTTACATTGGCCTTCTAGAATCTGCAACTGTTCTAAGGCATCCTGATCCCAATGACAGAGGGAGAACTGTGGGTGCTGTGTCCTTCTCCATCAGAGTGAGCTCCCGTTTCCATCTTGTCCAGCTGGCTTTCTCCATCCTCTTCTGGGCCCTGACCCCTGCATAGAGGAGGGCAAAGCAGGTGGGGTATGGGAAGAAAACGGGGCCCCTTTCAGGAGCATGGCCTTTGCTTGCTCTACTGCCAGTATACAGAGAAGCAAGGTTGAAAATCCTTAAATCGTAGTGAAAAGAGCAGGAGTTCTTGATTAGGGGAAGCTACAATCAAATAGGGCAATTGATTTAGGAAACCTAATTAAGAAAACCTAGAGGGGAGATTTTCATTCATTTCTAAAGTCACATTAACGGAGACAAAACAGATGATTTTTCATGAAATGGAGGATTAAAGATGGCAAGGTGGAATACAATATCACCTTTAAAATGTGGTTCCTAT
This sequence comes from Balaeniceps rex, assembly GCA_013401315.1. Lineage (NCBI taxonomy): Eukaryota > Metazoa > Chordata > Aves > Pelecaniformes > Balaenicipitidae > Balaeniceps > Balaeniceps rex. The sequence goes on along the minus strand of VYZW01027827.1, from coordinate 100,918 downwards.
AGTTTATACTTGCCTCAGCATATAATCTGAAATTTTCACTGTGCCAATGTCCTAACTGCCCTTTGCTAAATTCCTCACCCTCTCTCAGAGTAGATTGTTCCGAGTGTTTTATACTGCATCACAAGAAGACTTCCTTACCTTTCACTTTCTGTATCTGAGCCCACGTAATTATTTCTGCTCCTACTTAGTAACTTCTCTGACCCTTCTCCACCTTTGCTATATCCTTGCAGCTCCTCCCAGTGTAAGTTTATTTGTGATTTTTCCAAATATGCCAGAACAGCACCAGAGCTGTTGAAACAGGCTGCCCTAAATATCAGGTCTTAAGCTTCTGTACAGTTTCTTTCTCTTTGCTGATTCTTTGCTGCTTTACATTTGGGAAAATGGATGCTGTACTAGATGAACTACTAGCATGACGCAATATCTGTCTTCCTGTGTCTGTTTTTTAACCCATTTACGGTCCATAAAACATTTTTCCATCCTTGTTTCTCTTCACATCAGTTGAAGTACAAGCACACAAAACATACCGCTTTCCCCTTTTCCACTGATTGTATGATACGTTTTATCTTTTATTAATCATTACAATTTTTTCCATATCAGTACTTTTATTTTGCTTTGTTAAAGTGTTTGAATATCTACCGGTGAAATTTTCTCTTAAAATTGCTGGAGCAAGACAGTATATTTGGTGATTGTCTTATTTATTGCCACAAAGATCTTGAGTTCTTTTTTGAAGGTCTGGCTTGCATAGGTGCAAAAAAGATCACTTTATCGCTTTCACCATAGCATCTGTGTAATGCAAGCACCTGCACAGAAGCAGGACTAAAACGTCCTGGCTTATGAAGCCTTTAAACACCGTAGTTGTACACACATTTGGAAGCATGCCGGTGAAAGTTGTAACGTAATCAAACAGTTGCACTGGTGCAAATACTGCACTTAAACCTGGTTGTCAGGGTTGATAAAGGACCGAGTTTGTGATCCTTGCTTTCAATCATTAGTTCAGCCAGTTTGCTCATTAATCTTTCCTGTTAGAGGACAAAGCATAATGCTGCTTCCCAGTCTGGGAATTAGAGCCTGTCCTTGCCAGCATTTCCCACACAGGTACTTGCTGTGCTTCTTACTTGCAAGTCAAACCATTACATACTGGGTTAAAACTGCAAATGAGGAGAGCATTGCCATGTAACAATGAAGCAAATTCACGAAGGATTAGGTTAGCTGTACATTTCTGGAAAGCACTGCTCTGGGGAACAAAAAAGGCAGCGAGATAGCTAAGAGGCAGAGACGGACGTCCGCATACTTCTCCATGCCTAGGCAGGATTTCCTATTCACTTTAGGTCCAGGGCTCTTGACTTTTGTCATTCCAGCCTATTTCCCAAAATTCACTGACGCGTGGCCAAAATCAATTGCCTAAGTTTGTCCAGGATGACTCGGTACACTGATGCTGTAGGTCTGGGGAGCAAGCTGGTTCTCCATCGCCTGTTACACCACATCCCTATTTACATCATGCCAAAGGATGTGGCAACTGCTACATCTCTGACATGACCGTGCTTTACACCCACATTATACTCATTTGCCCCGGGAGTAAATGACTTGAGTTGGATGGAAATTTTCCTACAGAAGAGTTTTCCATCCAAAAATGCTGATTAGACTGAATTGAAATGTTCTGTGGAAAGGTTTTGATTCCATCAAAGCTTTCAGTGGAAACAAAGCAAGCCTTGGCCAGGCTGTCTGATGGGTGACCCTGCCTCCACTCCTGCCAGCTCACCCATCTGCCTGCTTGTTCCAGGGCTTTCCGGCTCCGTGGCTACAAGCTTTCCCAGCCAACTGGTTCATGGAGGCCAAGACACCAGTTAGGTACCAGCTTTCACAGCTCCCTCCCTGCATGGGGGCAGCTCTGTGACCAGACACTCTCTGACTCCCCGAGTTGGACGTTTTATTTTTAAAATCTCTTTTGATTCCTTCGTCATGATTTTTCATCCCTCTGAAATTGTCCATGTTTTATTTTGCCATTCAGTTCAGAGTTATCGTTATTACAGTTGTCAGTAGTGCATGTTTTATGCAGCAGAAGGTGATGTCCATTTGTCCGCGTTGGTAACGTGATTTCCAGCTCCAGGATCAAGCTCTGAAAATAAAGCAGGGGAAGGTGTTTTTTCCCCCATTTTACCCTGCCTGCTCACAACTGCCACCTACAGTATGTCCCCTAATGCTTTGGTCCCCTCTGTCCTTCCTGCATAACCCCACGCCATACGTGCTCTGTTGCCAGTGGAAGTTCAGACGTGCACAGAGAGGTTGGTGCTTCTGATCCTCAAGGGGAGAAATATTTGAACCTCACCACAATGCTGAGAAGTTTTCCCAAGAGAGAGGCTGAGTTTCTGTGGATTAGTCCAATTCCAGCCCCAAAGACAATAAAGAATTTGCCATTCTGTGGCCTGTACATAATCAGTGCGGAGGGCAAGGTGCTGACTCGTGGCAGCTTCTATGTGTGGAGGCAGCTGCCTACCCTTTGTTTGACCCGTGTTCAAGCCTGATGAGACTACTGACCTGCTGCGGGTCTGTCCAGGGGAGAAGGCAGCCCGTAGATCTTGGCTGCGAGAGGCACCAGACTCGTGGAGAAGCATCAATCTCTGGCCACCAGCAGTGGTTACTGTCTCTCTGTTCATACTGGTGAGTGCCAGCCTGCCTCGCTCGCTCCTCCTTGCCACGGTCCGTCTGCCACCTTCTGACGGTGGGATGCAGGTCCTGAGCAGAGCGGCGAAGAGCAGCCATACCTGGCTCAGCCTCAGCTGGGAGGGGACAGCCAGCAGGCTCTCAGCCATGCTCCTCTCAGCTCCTGCAGGACTCTCACCCCCAGCCTTAGCTCAGGGAGGTGCTGAGAGCTGCTTCACAGACAGGGACCCTCTGTGGGCCTGCACTCCAATCTAAACTGGGAACTGCCACCCAGCACTTGAGAGGTGGGTTTGAGTAACGGTGTCACTTGCCACTCCATCCTTCTGCACGTCAGAGGGACGCGGCTGGCGCAGCACGCTGGCTAGCCCTCCCTGACCAAAACGGGCTCTGCAGCCAAGCTTAGGGCTTCAACATGAGGACAAGGACCAGAAGCCAAGCTCAGCCTCAGGCCAAACGTGCTACATTGTCGTAGCCTTGCCTTTCCACGCCAGGCCCACCACTGTTTCTGAATCTGCAAAGGATATATTCAGTCTTTGATGCAAGATGCAGGTGGGCTCCCGACAGCAAAAATCCACAGTCTTCAGAGAGGTACGAGACCACTGGCTGCCTTCTTTCAAGGACAGCTGGACTTAAAATCACTCTGCAGACAAGCACATGCATGTACAAGCTTTAGGAGGAGCAGAGCCAAGCTCTGAATGACGGGAGTGTTTGGGAGGACACAAAACAAGCACATTGATTAGTTTATTGGATGAATGCTGTGAGTAATAGCAGTAGTGCAGCTGCTGGGCCTGCAACGGGTGGTTTCGTTCTGGAGAAGCAGTCACTGCACAGCCCCGCATGAGCTGCAGTCCCTCGTGGAGCGAGGTGCAGGAGGACTCTGCTGGAGGGTAGGACCTTGCAGGGGATGTGCTCAGCCTTTGGTCTGCAAGGGGAAGCACACATAAAGAGCCCTCCAGCCCATGAAGGCCAGAACACGAGTTCCTTCAGCCACGGCAGGGCTCTCTGCAGCTACGCTTTGCCGGTGGAAGGAAACTGCTCTCATTTCTCTGCCAGCTCCATCGCCCTTCCCAGAGACTGCTGCCCTTGCTGGCCCCCGCACAGCTGGGGTGCGCTGAACGTACCTACAGAGAGTGTCCAGACAACCCTATATTTTACCCTCTGTAAAATACCCTTACCCTTCAACATTTCTGACAAAATCTGATAAAAACAAGGACAGAAATGGATCAAAGGCCATTTTATTTTTTAAAGTTTCTTTCTGGAGCTGTTTTTTCTTTTGCTGCCCAGACAATGTAGAAGACAGTCTAATACCCCAGCCAGGCTACCAAAGAAGAAAAGCAGTCCCTTTACAGCAACAGCAACCACAAACTGCTTGGCTACTTAATAGACTAATCTAATAGTAAAATATATTTACGGAAGGTGCTGGTTATTTAACCTTTCAACACCTAGTTACTCTGGACCGTGATTTCTTTGCTCTGTGAGAGGCTGCTTCACCCCGTCCCAGAGCTACAAGTGGAAGCACGGGCTGGAGGTCACAGGCAGGGAGGCCCCGTCAGTGGAGGAGGTGGGAAGGATGGGACACGAGAGGACCTCAGATCAAAGGCTAAATTGCTGGGTATCCGCAAGTCCTCCAGGCTTTATGAACAAGGCTCTGAAACTGCCATCTTACCAGAGCAGAAGCCTTGAAGAGGCAGTGGGAATGCCCGCCACCGTACCCCCATTTGCCTGTGCAAATTGAACAGAGCGACATCCTGCATCGACCAAAGTTGATCGCTTCAGGCCACAAAAACCGACACAGAGCATTAGCTGCTGAAACCACCTGTCGCTGCTGGCACCGTTTGCTGGCAGTTAGGGACAAGAATAGCCTCTCTTCATGACATGGTGTCTCTGAACACTCTGCATCACCTTGCTCGCTGCAGGGCCTGACTCTGCGCCGTGGCTCTGGCTGCTCGCTCGGGCAGGCAGGGTCCCGGTACCTGTCCTGACACCACAAGCGTGCTCCTGTCCTCAGATGGGATCATGTGAAGTCGGAAGAGATGAGCGATGCTGAATTTCCTACCGCTCCCCAACAGCCTCTCAGCCAGTACCACCACCTCTCTTATTTTCCAAGATTTCTGTTGCTGATCAAAAAAACCCACTTGTGAAGACATGTTTACAGTTTCCCCTGCCAGCACAGAGATTTCTATCTGACAGGCAAAAACAATGTAACATTAAAAAAACTAAAGACAAAAGAAGAAAAGGCCTTTTGGCTCAGTCCAAGTCTTACCTGCTCTACCAGATTTCTTGGTGGGAAAATAAGTAACTGGGAAAATAACTAACTTCCTCCCGCTGTGAAAAGAGTTTCTTTTCTTCAGGACTTGGATACTTGTTAATATCTAAACCAGCCCCATCACTTGCACTCCTCTGGTCACTGAAGAGCATCTAATTTTGCACTTAGGTTTGCATCTTCCAGTGCCTCGCACATCCTTTTTAATTCATGTGCAATGGGTTGATGGTTAAAGCCTCTACAATAAGACTTGGCTAATTCTGGGGCACTGCTGGGTGAGTATATCAGTGCATGTGATGGCAGTCTTTGTGCTGGGGCATCATTTGGCTTGTTCAGCTTCTCTGAGCCGTGAAGGCCTTTGAACGTAAAAAGAAGACATCATCTGGAGATGAAGGTATGAAAACAGGCAAAGGTGGACGGGAGCTTTTCTTCCAGGTCCCTGTGCAACCACAGACAAGTCATATCCTTTCCTTGTCTCACTTCCCTCTGCTGTAATTAAAAACAAGCTGATCCCCTATCATGGAGGGAGAGAAGCGGACAGCGTAGGATCAGTGATTCACGTCACTTTTATGAAGAAATAAGTGATTTTGAGGTGTACTTTATCAGGGCAGGACCAAAGCATTCCGTGACTTCACAGTTGCCACACATTTCGTAACACGAAGGGTGACGATGGTGAGCAGGTCTGTGCCCTGCCCTTGCAGTGTCTCCAAGTTGCCAACAGCTGGAGCCATCCAGCAGGACAGAGATGGTGAAAATGCAAACCTGCCCTTGCCCCAAACGCGGAGCAGGTCTGAGTGCTGCAGCAGCTCTTCTCATCTCATCTCATCTCATTTCATCTCATCTCAGCAAGGGCTGCATGGAGACAGCTGCTGTGGAGCCTGCCAGTCAGTGCTCATCCCTCGGGCTGGCCCCCTCTCTCTGTCTGGTGCTTCTGGTTCTGCCACCTTTGCTGTACAGCAACACGTTGACGAGGCGCTTAGGGACATGGTTTAGTAGTGCACAGGTACGGTTAGACTCGATGACCTTAAAGGTCTTCTCCAAACAAATGTTTCTACGATTCTATGGCCCAGAAAGCAGCCCAAACCAAGCAGCCTCACTGCTGACCAGGCTCATGGGAGAGAGGACAGCCCGGCAGCGAAGCAGGAGTCGCCCTGGCAGCACTGAGCCGTGCCCTGAGGAGCCTCCCAGGCAGCACATCTTGGGGAGAGAGGGCGAAAATATCCAGTGCTATCTTTGAAAATATACTTTTGTATTGGTTCGGTAAATTACTTAGGGGTATGATACAAAGGTCAGCGAGCACAGAGCTGTGTTAATCATGTAGTTGCTGTGCTGCTGAACAAAATGGAAGTGCCTAGATAGCTGAAAGAGATAGAAAGGTCAGTATGTGCTTGTGATATCGCAGCACAATTGATAAATAGGCATGAACCGGTGATAAGATAGGTTGGAATGAGATAGATCTGCATTGGTGATATGACGGAGTGTTACATAGTGTTGATCAGACATGATTACTGACACTTTATCATGTCTCATGTTATCACTGCGGGTGCTCAGTCAGAAGATGAAGTTCATCTTTTCCCTTGCAAGATGGAGAGTGCAAGAATCAGAAGAGCTTTAAAGATTCAGGAAAACCAGAGGGAAATAGGGCGAGTGGAGAGAAGGAGGTAAGGAGAGGTCAGCAAGAAAAGAGAGGATTTGAGGAAGTTTACGGGAGAGCAGAAGCAGCCATAGAGCACTGAGCTCTGAGCCTGTGCTAACTACAGCCTGTGCTTTTATCTTATCAGTGACGCAGCTCTTGCTTGAACACCCAGTGCCTCTGGGACCAGGCAGCAAAAGGACCGAAAGGTCCAGCAAAGTGTTTCAATATTTGGACCTGCCAGCAGTGGGCGAGGAGAGAGGACAGAGCTGAACATATCCGTGCTGTGGATGAGGAAGAAGAAAGGCTGTTCTGGTCTGCAGGGCCATCGCACTGTGGGAGCCGGGGATGCGTCTTACTGAGGGCGCTGAGCCCCTTCTGTGCTTGCAGAGCGGGGATGCCCTGGAGGGAGGCAGTGCCTGAGGTGAAAGGAGATTCCCCTCGGGGGTGACTGTCAGACCTCGCACATGCCGAAAGCTGGAGTCACAAAGACGCGGAGCTCACAGAGCCCTGTGGCTTCAGGTCCTGCCTGTCTCACTCCCTTTTTCCCCCACAGCAACTCCTGACATTTTGCGATGCTCTTGGAACAGCCAGAGCAACATCCACGGCCTGGGTGGCTTTCCGGAGGAGAAGCCCCTGCCCCTTACTCTTGGGGCATGATCTCGAGGGATTTACATTCTGTCTGTCCGGGTGTGTACACACTCACTTGAAACTGTCTCCAGCTAAACCAGAAGCTCCTCTGGGGATATGACTTCTGTGGTACTTTCCTTCCCCTTTTGAAAAAATACCAGCAACCAGTTAGCTGAAAATTTAATATGAGAAATCATTTCAAACCAGAAAATGGACTCGTTTCGAAAGAAAAGTCTAAACAAAATGTTTTGGCAGTGCTTTTCAAGCAGTAAAGCACATCGAACCTCCTCTTTTCCAGCAAAATATCTTCTTTCTCTGGGAGGAAACATGACACAGGAGATAATTTTTTTTTTCTGTCTCTGTCACTAACTCACTGAACAAACAAGAACACGCCGCTTTCTCCTCTGACACCTCTGATTTCCCCTCTGCTGGTAGGGACAGTAGTTCTCAAGCATACAGGACAGGCTAATGGGGTTGAGAGAGAAAATGCCTGGCACGTAAATAGTTGGTATCACCCCAGGCTGTCGTCTAAGCAAGGAAAGGGGAAGGCTCGTGTTTTTCATCAGACCTAGGTTCCCCGAGTGCTTAAACAGGCTGTACCCAGAGAGTAATTTAGGCCTCACAGCTGAATGCTGCCCAGGAACCGTTGTCTTCAGATCAAATCCACCTCCCATTAAGGTTTTAGATAAGGGCTGTGCTCTGGCCTGGGCTGTAGCTGTTTATTTTACCTCCAGGACAAGGTACTCTGCATGAGCTGCTGTCGGATACCAGCAGATGGTGAGAGATAAGCTTTTCTATTCACTGTATCTCAGGGCTCTGATCTTCTGCTTCCCCCACTTCCCCAGCCTTCACAACCCCACTGCTCTCTGCAGCAGTGCAGACCACAGTCCCCGCAGCATGGGTAATCCACAGCATCGGGGGGCGGGGGTGGACCAGGACAAGCCTGAGTAGGTGGGTTTCCACCGTGGACTTGCCGAGCAGCTGTGTGTGCCATTAGCTGCAAGAAAGCTGCAAGAAAGCTCCAGCTCTGCGGCGAAGCCAGCCCGAGGGTGACCATGTCGATGACTCTGCAGGGTTATGGCGAGCATCAAGGAGGAAAACCCTGGCCTAGTGGAGGGAAATCACAATTATTTTCTTGTCAGCTTGAAGCAGCTGCAAACATTTATGATAGTTCAATAGTCTGAGTAATAGGTATGTTAAAAAATATAGAATAGTTTATTTACAGGGCGACCAATTTTCAGGCTTGAAAAGCAAGATGTTCATTTCAGTAGCACAGAGGGGCCAGACGGGATCCAGGAGGTGAGCAATGGGTCCTGGGAGTTTGGTTGTTTCAGGAGCCATAACCAGCTTGGAGGGCTGTGACAGTGCAGGGGGCACGCACGCCGTGCTCTGTGCTGAACAGGCACAGGCAGTGCCCTGGGGTGCAAGAGCTGTGGCTGGCAGGGTGCGAGGAGGACAAAGCAGTGGCACCGTGCAGCTCTGCCCCGCTGCTTCTCCCCATCTCCGCTGGGAGCGAGTGGCACACCAACTGCTTCTTGCCCTAAGCCAAGGGGAATGGGACTCGATGGCTCCCTGTCCTGTGTCCCACCCCATGCAAACCTCACCAGAAATGTGTACGTGGTGGTTTCCTGTGAAAGAACTGTTTTTTAAGGGATCTGGAAAAATCCCACTCTGCTGGAGCCAACACAGTTCATCCTTAGTGAGCGTGGTAGGCATTAAGTTCTGAGGTTCTGCGATAGTTTTGGAAGTGGGTAAGAAGGAACTACAATACTGTCTGTACTGTCCTGTGCTGGGTCAGGCTGGAGATGTACATGGCCGGCTGTTCGGAGACACAAGGCACAGTTTAGTGCCCTTGTCTGCTCTGACAGCATCGTCTCCCAGGTTCTTAGTTCTGGAACTACTTGAGAAACAAAACCGGCATTTGAGAGATTAAAGCAAAAATTCACAAAGAGCCTTTCCAGGTCCCATGCAGGAAGGGTGTGTGTTGAGGCGTAGAGAGGGAAGCTCAAGGAAGAGTTGCTTTTGACTTGTCCTCTGTCTCTGGCCCATTTTCTGTCTTGGTAGCAATACTGTAGTAGTAGGAGCGGATTGTGTTTTCCACAGAAAAAAATCCTGGACGCTCTTCCCATCTGCAAGGGCAGAAAGGAACAAGTAGAGTCAACAGAAAGGACGAAAGTGGACTGATGCAACGAGACGATACCAAGCACAGAAGAACCTGGGGAAGAACAGCAGCCCAGCTGTACCAGGGCTTAGGAGGGCAGCTGAGACTTTGCTGGGATGGAGAGGGGCAAAGGCACAGAGGCTCTGACATCTGCCAGGGTTGGTACAGGCAAGTGGAGGGGTATGATAATAAAGAAATAGGTGCATATTCATCACAGACTGTGGAATGAGACCAAGGCAGGAGACACCATTTGCTTTATGTTGCCACCATCCAGACAGTGTGTGCTGTTCTGACGGACCTGCTGCCAGCAAAGGGTTGAGCTAGTGAAGGCCTTACCTGTAGGTCCAGCATTGCTGCATGAGGGCGTACATCTCTGCCGGGCAGTCCGTGGGGCAGTCCATGCGCTTCCCTTGCTCTATGAAACTGATGACCTCCGGGCCTTTCATTTTCTAGGATAGGATCAATGGGAAAATGCTTTAATGTTTTTGCAGCTGGCACCAGGATTAGAAGAGACAGATTAGAGCTGGGCCTGGGGTAACACTTTGGATCCATGCACCACACACCCCATACAGTCACTGTTTTCAGCCCCGGCACCCAGCAGTGGTGTCTCGCGTTGTGGCCGGCCCAGCCTGCAGACCCCATCCCAAGCCTGAACAGAGAAGAGGCTGAGCAACTGATTTTTCAGCTCTGCAAGTGAGCAGAAGGGTCAAAGAGAAGATCTGCTTTGATTCAAACCCAAATTCATTTTTGTTGTTTTCTGTTTCTTCTCCCTTCAATGAACACAAAGCCGCAGGATCCAATCAATCTAATTTGTGCCTTGTGTAAAGTGGAGGTGAGCCTGTCTCCTTTCCCGTCAACAGTGGGAAGAACACCCGCTCAAGCAAATAGAAATTGTCGTTTCAGTGTGTTATAGACTTGTAGTTTCAGCCTGTTATAGAGTGGGAGACCAGACTGTGGCACCCATCCGTGATGGACCCAGCTCTGCCTCACCTTGTAGGGTTTCTGCCCGTAGCTGAAGGCCTCCCACATGGTCACGCCGTAGCTCCATACATCACTCTTGCTGGAGAACTTGTGATAGAGGATGCACTCCGGGGCATACCATTTCAAGGGCCACTTTCCTGCTGTCCTGGCCTGTAGCAAAGCGAAGAAGAACACTTCCACCCTGACACACAGACTGCTCTGAGCTGAACCGGAATTCTGCTTTGCTAAATGTTTGTGTCAAATGCAATCCCATGCTGCCGAAAAAATTCCCTTGCCCTGGGCTGGGAGCTCAAGGCCCTAAGCCCTGAGCCCCAAACCCTGGCCCAGGCCCTGCTGTCTCGCTGGCCCTGCTCAGCCATCCCTGGGTGCAGGATGCTGCCCCGCGGTGCCACCCTCCTCCCGCACCCCAGCCCCAGAGCTCAGTGCAGGTGTGCACTGGTGCACGCTGCTGGGAAGATCAGCCCTGGCTCACTCGTCATCACCTTCTCTTCCCTGCTCTCCGCTCTGGCTCCTCTCCTGTCTCCTCTCTCCTGTCATCCCACTGCACTGCATCCCCCTCGCTGCCTCTGCATCCGTCTGGATTTCCTCCTTGCCACGCGGAGCTTTGCAAAGCCCCTTTCAATGTCACAGCAGTGAGGCCAGCCAGAGTGCAACGCGGTCGTGCAGCAGGGCTCCTGGGAAGAGTCCAGACCGCCTGCCTCTGGGGGTCTCAGCCCCCCAGTTAGGAGGGCTCCTGCTAGCTGTCTGGATCCTTCGCTGTGCTTACACTTACCTTGTAGTAGCTGTCATCAGCGCCAAGAGCCTTGGAGAGTCCAAAGTCACTGATCTTGGCATAATGCTGGTTGACCAGCAGGACATTTCTGGCTGCCAGGTCCCTGTGGACAAAGTTTTTTTCTTCCAAGTACTTCATCCCCATGGATACTTGGTGCATAAGCTCCACAATATTGCTGACAGAAATCTCGTCTCTGGGGAAGATGAAAGGACAATGCAGTAATAAAGGACCCGCCATTACTCTGTACACCACAGTCCCCTCCAAGCTTTCTAGCTGCAAAGGAGAATGAACGTGGACATCTCTGCTCCAGAAGCATCAGTCCCTATTAGCTCACATGAAAAGACATCTCTTTCTGCTGTTATCAGCTTCCCTCCACCTACAAAGCCAGGCTGCCCTGGCAGAAGAGAGTTTGATGAGAAGTGCAGAAAATCAGCCAGCCACGTTTCATTCAGTACTCACTTCTTGGAAGCCAAGAACTTGTTGAGTGGCCCTCCAGAAGCCATCTCCATCACGAGCATCAGGGACTCTGCTTCGCAGACCCCAATCATGCGGACAATGTAGGGGTTGTCCAGCTGATGCATGATCTGGGCTTCCTTCATCATTTCATCCTTCACTGTTTTCTCGTTGTTGCTCTTCAGCACCTTTATGGCCACATCAATCTGCTTCCTGCACAGGGTGTGAGAGGAACACACATAGGATGAATTAAACAGCAGCTGGACCCAGGTATCACAGCCAGGAACGCAAACCACTTCTCATGTGATACTGTTTGACCTCTCAACGGCAATCTCAGTACGGAGCCCTGCACAATACTGGTATCCCAGGCCTGCTGGAAGGCCAAAGAGAAAAGGATCACCTTACCCTTACAAGTGTAGGCCAGTGTTTGCCATCTGTAGATCTGAAGGCGCATCACCTCACACACTGAGATCTGTATCATCATTGCCATTTCTCAAGAGGGAAACTCAGGCACAAAGTGGGCAAAGGCCCACTCATGGACTCACAGACCACCAGCAACAGAGCCAAGGATCGCACATCTCCTCAGTCTCACTCCTTTGCCCTGGCATGGACCAAGGTGACCTCAGAAGCATGGACTTGCTCCTCTGAGCCCAGCAAATGCCTTCAGAAGTGGCCGTCTTATGCCCAGGAGCATGCAGTGCAGATTACACTCTCAGGGCAACACGGCTGTCACTGAAAGGCTGTGGAAAGTCATCACTGACCTGCCAGGGTATCTGTTATACCTCCACCCCATTATCACTTTAGGGTCTAGCTAGAAGCAGCTAGAAATGTCTGAGCTCAGCATGGAGCACCCTCCTCCCACTTCCTTGGCACCCTTCAGCACGGCACTCACTTTCTCATTTTGTAGACTCCTTTCTTGACACAGCCAAAGTTTCCTGCCCCCAGTTCCACTTCATCAATCATCAGGTGGTCCCTCTTCAGGAAAAGCTTCTTATCCTTCAGTTCTTCGGGGTCACTGTATGGGCTCTCGTAGACACTGGTGTCCATGGGTAGCAGGCGTGACTTTCCTGCACCTTCCCAAGAGATACAGTTTTTTATAGCTGTAAACAACATATCCTTCCCCGTCCCTCTCTCCCTCACTTGTTGAGGAGGTTTTCTCTAGTCTCTTGGCCAATTTTCCTTCAAGCTCCAGCATTCAAGGCTCCCTCCTGGGCATCTCCCTTCCTTTCACAACCCATGGCCCCTCCTAGTTACAGCTGCTGAAGGAGCCAGGATGGGGAGAGGTGTTTGAGCATTCCCACTCCACACCTCAGACCCTGCAGGACCTGGGCACGTGCAGACTTCAGCCCACTGAAATGTAACTGAATACATTGAGTGTTTAGTAGGCAGGACAGAAGATGGGGAATGGGCCAGGGCTTGATTTACTGGGTATGATGGGGAATGGGTCAGGGCTTGATTTACTGGGTATGATGGGGAATGGGCCAGGGCTTGATTTACTGGGTATGATGGGGAATGGGTCAGGGCTTGATTTACTGGGTGCTGGGTGTGGGCAAACAGTTTTGCCCTGAAACAGGTGGATGCTCCTGGGTGCCTTTGTAAGCAAGGGGCTTTGTAGCACAGCTCTTTGACCAGACGGTGGTACAGATGTGTCAGGTAACCCCCATGGTTCCTGTGGCATCCCCAGGTCCTCTCTCCTCCTGTTAGGATGAGAGGGCTTTCAAAGATGCTCACCTACAGGCTCTGGCGTGTATCCGTCTGCATTGAGAGGACCAAGGTGTCTCTGGAAAAGAAATGGGGATAAAGTGGATAATGCAGCCAGGGGAAAGTGCTTCAGTCTGAAATGGGAGAGGAGAGGGACGGGGAGCCTCTGCAGCCCACGGAGCCCCAGCTGGTGACTTCCTCTAAAAGGCCCTGGGGTGGGCACAAGAGATTGGAGTGGTATCAAGCCAACTTCTCCCTTCCAGTCCTGGCTGGCAGGTACCCCCACTGCAGCTGCACAGCAGGGATCAGACCCTGGGGGGATTCACTGCCATGGAGCCTGAACTCAGCATCGCCCTTCAGTAACCCAGCCCGTGGGCTGTGCAGGGCGAGGTGCTGAGGGCTCTGTGTTTACCCAAGCAGTGAGGGCATGCACCCAGGGCTGATTTTGCTCTCTGCCCCCTCTGCTTTCCCCATCCCAAAGCCACAAGTCTCCTGCAGCAGCAGGGATCATCCCAGCCAAGTCTCTGCAGCTTGTTTTGAGACAGGGAGAGAAGGGAACCCCGGAGGCAGCTCAGCTTGCAGCCAGCACCCCGGCCTGCCTGGAGAGTGGCCCCCGTGAGCACGCACGGACACTGCAAACAGCCGCTGTCCCAAACGCAGACAGCGACAAAGCAAAGTACACGTTTGTCCAGCACAGCTTTGAACACCAGTGCTGCTTGCAGCAGAGTTGTTGCAACATGAGAGCCCACAGCAGATTGTGAAAGCCCTCTGAGAAGATGGGTGAATGCTCAGGCCTTTATTTAGCCTCCGCTGGGCCCTGGGATGGGCTGCTTGTATAGCCCAAACTAGCTGGTTTCAACACTGCTCAGCACTGGGAGCAGTGACTGAGCACAGACGGACCCTGAGGCCAGGGACGCGGAGGGAGCACAAAGACCTGGCCAGTGGCCAGTGGCCAGCAGCAAGGCTGAGTGTTCCCAGAATCCGACCACGTCTTCCTCGCTCCTGCCTGGCAAGGAGGGCAGGGGGGAGAGGGCTCCCCGAGGACAGGCCCACATGTTGCAAGGAGCACAGTATGAATGGAAACCATTTTCAGCTCTAATGGTAGCTGTGCCCAGCTATTCCTCATCCCCATCCAAGCTGGACAGGGGACAACATTGCAGCTGGGCTTAATATATTCCATTTGAGTTACTGCCTTTTAGAGAAGAGCAGAGTTTGATCAGCAAGCTTGAAATGCAATAACATTAAACTACTGAGGTACCAATAAACAGATCCTCCCCAAAAACTTACGCTCACGGAGGGGTGGGTTGGTGGAACCGGTGCTGCAGACGCTGTGAATCAGGAGAGAGAAGTTGTTATTAAGAGTCTGCCTAAGCCCCAAGCAGGATCAGAGCATCAGTCCTTGAAGGACTGCATGGATGCCTGGGTCTGATCCACCCCCCTGCAAAGGACAGTTTCCACAGCTTTAGCCAAAAAAGGTGTGGAAACGTGCCTGGATGTGGGCGTTATTCCCACAGCAGCCCTCAGGGGAGGTGCAGGCCCACTGGAGGGCCCTACAGTCTCCAGGGGTCCCTGGGACCGGCTGAGCTGTAGCCCAGGGCTCCCTGCCCAGGAGAGCGGGGTCCCATGGGCAGGCTCTGAAGTGACGTTTGTGATACTTGGGCCAGGACAAAGTGACCCATGGGTTTGAGTGCTCAGCTCAAGAGACCCGCCAGGAGCCAGACTTGCAGGACGTTGTTTCCTGCTGCCTAAAAAGCAAGGCATTTTGCAAAAGCCGTCTGTTTGGCACCAGAAGTCCCTAATCCATCTGGGGCACCGATTCCCCTACCTGCTCCTGTCTTTGGGCCACCCTAGGCCAGGCTTGGAGAGCGGCCACTTTCAGCGGACAACATGATGTGACACTTGCCTAGTTTGCCAGAGGAGCAGGGACCTCACCGTTCCCTCACTGTTCCCTCACCGCCAGGGTCTGAGCAAGGTTGGACATGGTAAAGGAAACTTGGTTTGGTGCTGCTCAAACTGGCCCCACTCGGTGGTAAACCGAGGCCAGGGATGGCACTGAGAGACGTCGGCTCACCTGGTATGTTGGGGTTGGGGCAGGTTTCCCTCAGGTAGAAAATCAGCCCATCCGGTTTGAGTTTTAGGTACTCCACCAACTGGGAAAGGAATTGGAGGAAAAAAGAGATTATTGCAAGGAGAAAATAATCTCTTTTTTTTTGCAGGCAACTTGTGTGGCTTGTGGTAATGATTTCTCTCAGATTTATGGCAGGCAGGGACTCAACTTTTCTTTCCCTCCTCTCCTATCTGTGCACTCAGGGATCTCCTGGAGCACGCGCCTGCACACCTGGACATCTGCCAGAGCTGGGAAGAACTTGGGAAGTTAGATAAGGACCACAGAAAGACAAAAGGAAAATCTCCAGTAGGAGAGCTGGGTAGGGCATTTTCAGTGCAATGTTATTGTTGTCCCAGCCAGAAAGGTTTTTAAGTCATGTTGTGTTTGATAAAGCCTGAGAGAAACCTTTTGCTTTCCCAGAGGAACCCCAGGGTTAACTCTGTGGATTCCGGGCAGTTTTTCACTGCAGCAGCCACTGGTTCAAGCACAGTGGGGACTTGACTCTGGCTGGAGACAACCAGACCAGCCCCTGGCCACCAGACCGCAGGGGAGACGAGGCTTTCTCTCCCCCTCCTGTCTGGCTCAGATTTCATCTGCAATTGGGAGCCTGGCATGGTTCTGTTTCCATAAAAATGCCCCAAAGTCTTTGTTTTCAATCAAATTCAGAGTGAAAACAGTCCTGGGAATTTAAAAAATTCAGCAAAACAGAGTTACCATCCCCCAGACAGCCCTGCCCAGGAGGAAGCGCTGGCATCCGTCCCCTGGAGCAGGCCCGAGTTGTGTGCCACGGGCAGAGCCGGGCTCCAGAGGGGCCTGCAACTCCCCAGCAGTGCCAAGAGCTGCTGGGCCATGTGTCACATTCCCTAAAATGTGTCCCTGCCCCACGCCATGTGGGCCATGTGTCCCTGTCCCTGCCATCTCCACTTCCCAAAGCCCCTGACTCGGGGGTGATTGATAGGATGTGTCTCCTGGCACTTGGATCTTCTGTCATGTAAAGATTTTGGCAGCTGGCTCAAGACTTCTGGCCTCCCCTACTCTTTGCACAGAAGTCAGTCCCTTGGAAAATAAAGTGGCAATCTGCACGCAATGGTTTTGCTGGTCCAGGAGCAGCGTGGGAGGGACAGACTGGGATGAGCAGCCTCATCGGGGCCTGCTGCAGGCAGAGGTCCGCGGTGCGTGCTGTGGCTGAATGTGTGACGTTCGCTGATGGGGTGCAAGTGTAATTAATATAACCGTCTCGAGTATCCTGGCTTAAAGCTAGAAATTAAGAGCACTAATCCTGTTGTTTCCTTGGAGAGGCACCACATGGTGTAAGGCATGAAGGCAGAGGTAAAGCCAGCACTATTTCAGAGCTGCTGTGATATCCCAGACTTAGATCTGCTTAGCTAGGAGCGCACAGAAATGAAGGCAGTGAGGTAAGGTGATCGACAGCCAGACCCAGGGAATGCAAGGCTTTTCTGGAAGGGGCTACAACCACCCATGTACAGTCTTAAAGCCTTTTAAGGCATGGGCAGCTATAACAAGGGAAAAGTGCCTTCGCTTTAGTAGGACGGCAGCGGTCAGCATCCCACGGTACGGTACCTGCCAGAGCGTGTCGAACTTGGTCCCCTCGGGGATGGAGTACTTGCCAGACTTGTCCTGGTCTATCCGATAGTGATACACTGTTTTGCCATAGATGAGGGAGAGGGCGTAGGCACCGTTCTCCTTCCTTTCTCTCAGCCTGGTAGGAAGGAGAACTATTAAAAGCAACTCTGGGTTTTAAAGCAACTCTTGGTAAGGAGTCCCTGCACCCCACTGTTGGAATTGCCACCTTCCTGACACCCCTCTGCGGAGGCTGAGGAGGGACTCTTCACCTTCAGTCACTTGCCCCTCTTCTCCACCCTCTCCAGCTAATTCTTTCTTGCCCTGACTCATTCAGGAGATCATTAAATGAAGGGCTGTCCCACCTCGGCAGAGATGCAGAGCAAATGCTTTCTCCTGTATTTTGTTGGCCGTACATTGTCTACGTGTCAGTGTTAAATGTCTTCACGCACTGAACCCTATCTCTCATATCATCTGGTGCATTAACAAGCATACTTCGTACAGATATCTAAACACGAGAAACAAATAAAGCTCAGGATTGGCTCTTCATGGACAATAATAGGTTTGGGGTGTCAGGCCCTCCCTTTGAAAGATCTGTAATCACAGCCTGATCATACTCAGCCAAACATCCTCTCAGGAACTGTCACGTGAAACAAATAACTACAGGGCAGTGGAGGTGGGGAAATGGTAAAAAGTACAGGGGCGGCAGCATCTGCCAGGGTTTTGCGCACTCACAGGAATTTTCCATCAGGTTGTGCCCCAGAGTAGAGCCTCCGTTCAGCCTCATCCCGGGCGATGCCGCCATGGTACCAGGGCATCCTCTCATGGGCTGTGGTGGCGATGAGCTTCTCCACCTGTGGAGCCTGGCTTATGATGGCCTGTTCAAGTGCATCGCCCTGGAAGAGAGTGAGAAGCGAGACCTCCTGGCACTCGGCTGCATTGTTGCATGGCTTCAGCACAGTTTATTTTGCACCCTTTGGGGCAGATGACACAGGAAGGTCTCATAATTGAAGTGCCTGTGGCCTTAATCGTGCCTATAGCAACAGTGGCTTGAATTCTGTTCTGCTGCAGAGCTGAATTCCTTGCTTATCTAAACTGGTCCCATCCCTCGAATCCAGCTGAAGTCCATGGACTTGGTGGTGAGGGAAGAGAGAACTCATCCCATTCGTATGGGGGATCTTGACGTCAGGCTTGCAGGGTGTCTTTCAGCCTCGCGTTCCTGGGGGACCAGGACCTCTTTCTGGTGCCTCTGCCTTCCTGGCTGCTCTCTGTCCCCAGACACTATGACCTCTCAAGAGCAGGGCAGTCTGGAAATCATGTGGGAGACTCTAAATTAATTTTATTGGCCCCACACATTTTATAAACAACGGTAGCTTTTCGCTTGCCAGTAGGTGGCAATGTCCTTTGTGTTATCTACCAGTGTCCACGGATCAGCTTCAAGGAGAAACCCTATAGATACCTCATTCTGCCAAGCACCTTTGGTTAAAATAGGCCGAATTTAGAGATCTTTCGTAGAAAGGCTCCATAAAGGGAATGCCTGAGCCATCTTTCTGCGAGGACTTGGAAGTGTCTGAGTAGCCGCTCTCGAGCTGACAGCAGGTAGAAGGAAATTAATTATGTGGCTGCCAGCGTGACCATTTACAGAGTTTTGCCTTATACATACATTATATATATTCCAGTCTGCAATAAAATGCAGGAACCTGTCTGTAGCGATTTTTAAATTGAAATAACAGAGAGATCTGAGCCAGTACCCGGTATCTCAGCCTCATAGGCAAAACCTCCACTGACTTCAAAGAGCGAGGAAAACCTGAGCAAGAATTTAGCTCTGGTTTCATTACATCGTCAGCACAATGTCATGGAGGCACAGGCACCTCACAGGGAGAGCGATGGTCTCGCTGCAGCGAGCGTCCCATGTGCTGCAGAGGAGCAAATGGCACATGGGGAAACGCTTGCAAAGTGGGCAGAGAGCTCCAAGGCCCTGCAGAGCAGACGCAACACGAGCTGTTCAGAGGAAGAGTCTGAAGGCTTGGAAGATGTTTAGACCTGTTTCTGAAGAAGAAACCGGAAAAGAGAGAGATTTAAGACTGCTCTTAGTGCCAGCAGCCTCCGAGGAGAAGGACCTTGCTTTACTGTGCTGTAAGAGGGGATGACAGCGACAGAGGAGGACAGGGCGGCAAGTGGCAGTAAGCCCCCGGGGAGCACTCCTTGCACAGTCCCACACCACCTTTGGCAACGGCCAGTACCTCCAGTTTCCACGTCTGCCGGACATATTCGCGCACCATGTTGTCCCTCATGCTGTCGAAGACACCGGGCTGGGGCTCCACACCGCTGGGGCGGTTGCAGGGCTTGCGGAGGGTGCAGCAGAGCCCATCGGCATCCTTTGAGTAAAACTCACAGAGCTCCTCCGGCCCACAGTGCGCTTTGCCCCCCGCAATGGCGTAGGTACCGTTCATCTGGCGCTCGATGGCGTAATGGTAGAACTGCAGGTTGTAGACCATGGAGAGGACGTACCCCCCCAGACTGCGCAGGCACTGCCGCAGCAGGAACAGGCCATCCGACATCCCCGCCAGCTTGAGGTACTCCTCTGCTTCTGACCTGGCAATGCTGCCGTAGTAAAAGGGCAGGTGGGCAGCAGCATCTGGCATCTCTGCACGCTTACCGGGACGGCTTGGGTTGACTCACGCGCTGCTGGTGCTCGATCTGGAAGAAAGAAGCAAAGTTCTTCACTGACACATAATTTTGCAAAAAGGTTTAATTGGAATTCAGACTCCTCGGCCTAGAGGTTCTTCAGCCCGCAGCTGACTATCTGTAGTGTCATTTCAAACATCGCATGGAGAGTAGCAGTGGGTGCATTCATATCCCCAGCCAGAGAACCCCCCGGTGATTCCTCTGTCCCACCCTGAATGCAGCTAGAAAGTGTAAGTAAAAATCCGTCTGATCTTGATTTAAAGATTTCAAGCAATAGAGAATGCACCGAATCCTACAGTGAATTGTTCCAATGGTTAATTACCTTCACTACTAAAAATGTCCTTCTTACATCCATCACAAAGTTTTTAGCTTTGACTTCCTACCATTTTCTCTCCAGCCCTCTTGACAATAAAAGGAAATTCTTTTGCCTCTCTGAATAAATTAGTTTTGCCATGAGGTCTCTAAGACCAAAATCTTAAATGGAATAAGATTAAAACATGAGATGGATATTCAATGTCTAAAAAACATTGAGATACACAATTGCACCAAAGACAGCAAAAGGAGATCAAGATAAACCCAAGTGCTTCTGGGCAGACATTAACCATCGGTTGACAGAACAAGAAACCTTCCTCTAATTGTCTCTTGAAAAATTTATGGATTTTTTCCCACAATACCTGACTCTGGCTGGTTTCCGAATTTGGCCGTTTGGCGATTCCTCTTTCTACATCGTGCACATGCTCCAGAGAAGGCCGGAGCTCAGAGGTGGCCAGCCATCACCGCAGAGTGAATTTAGTCCCACTGTCTCTTGTTGAGCTGCAACGTGCAAGTGTTACTGGAGCCCCCTGTTCAGAACAGCCTAAACCCAGAAACGAACCTACCGCCGTGCTGCAGCACCAGCTTGCGGTGGGGATCCAGCGAGAAATGGCACTTTGTTGACTGAGTCACTGCAGAGCCCCTTCTGCCAAAGAGCTATGGGTCTTGCATCGAATCATCTAAAATCCCACCCACAAACAGAAGCCAGTTTCCGGTGATTAATGGAAACATTATCATAATTTGAAGGGTCTCATTTGTTCCCTGGAGCTTGATCTTTGATTTTGTCACTGCGCAGATGCTGACCCCAAAAAGATCTGTTTTTCTCTATCCGCACTTCCGGCACACGCGTCACTCACGTTCAGAGCACCGAAAACACTGGCTCTTTGGCCAGCACGCTGGGTATTTGCCCCGATTCTACCCAACGTAACTCTCATTTCTGAACACGATGGGAGAAGTCGCTGCCCGATGGCTTGGGCCCACCGCGCTGTTCCAGAAGTGGCCTCTGCTCTCAGGCAGAGGCTGGAGCTGTGCCTGGGCTGGTGGTCATCCCTGCTCCGTCCCACCCAGCCGGCCGCAGCCCGCTGAGCAGCACAGCGACAGGGCTGCCTCCCGCCAGGCTCCGGGACTGCTGGAGCTGGGAAGGGGTTGTTGGATATGTGCTTTGTGTGGGCAGGAACGGGATAGGGGTCAGGAGGAAACTGCTCAGGAGAAACCGTTCTGCTGTGTGTACCCTGCAACAGCAAAGACCCACGGGGAGCTGGATTTATCGCACCCAGACTCTTCTCTACCTATTTGTTGTCTTCATTAAGCCCAGAAATGGCCCTGATGAGAACAGGAAGGGAGAGCAGGCTCTGCCGAGGAGGAGTTTTAGCCGAGGCAGGAAACCACAACAGGAAGCCGTCAGTGGCGTTTGCAGCTTGGGCGCGGGACTCGCGTAAACCGTATCAGGTGCAGCACAAATAAACCTCAGTTGTGAAGCCCCTTTCATCAAATTCATCAAATGAAGCAAAGTGGGGTCTTGGCAGACCTGCCAGTCTGGGACACAGAAGGAAAACGAAAACACCCTTTAGCTCAAACCCTAACTGGAGTCAGTGCTTGGAACGAAAGCAAACGTCCCAATCCCTTGATGCCTCCAGGCATCAAAGCAGCCCCGACACTGGACAGGCGTAACCCCCAGGTTCAGCTCCTGAGACGAGACGACTGCCAGGTCTTCCCAACCTCAGCCTGGTCACAGGGGAGGGCAGGTCCCAGGAAGGTGGGTTGAAGGATGTGAGGAGCGAGGAGGGCAGCTCTTGGTTTTAACTGCAGAGTCAGGCTCATGAGTCATGTTCACGAGTCAAGGAAGAGGAAGCACTGAGTGGGCAGTGGAACGTCGATGGCCTTCTTCATGTGCACTAATTTCCACTAGCTACCTGGGATAAACAGTGATTAGGTACAAGGACACCGCACCCAAACGTGCCGATTCCTTTTTCTGGAAAGTCCAGGACCAGAACATCACAGCAAATGGAACATGTTTGACAATTGTTCAGACAGGTGAAAATGAGACAGCAGAAGCCATTGATGACCACCCAGCTCCCACAAAGTTTCCAGCTGCCTACACAGGTGGTTCTGTTACAAACAGACTGTTTTTTCTCTCCAAGCACAGGGCTGTGAGTCAAGAAAGCCTCACGGAGGTATGAGAGTGAAGGCAGGGATCAGAGGTTGGTTCAGGCTATGCTGCCCATTTGATACAAGCCTTGCTGCCACAGATGAACACTATTAGAAAATTACCCTTATTAGAACAAACTTCTAAGTCCCCAGCGTGAGGGAAAGTCACGCCCTGAAGTCTGAGAGCAGATTTGAACAGGATGATTTATAGCCCCTCTAAAGCTCTTGCTTTTAAAAAGTTTGTCCTACCATCCATGGCTTCATACACCAGCCCAGTGTCTTCTGGGCACAGCCAAGCTCCTCTTCCAAACTACAGCTCTGTCCCTTAGCACTACCCCGGGTGGACCTGAGCAACCCTGATACAACCTGAACAGACCTGCACAAACCTCATAGAACTTTGTTTTCCTGCACTGTAAAATGCAGACGAAAATGAGAAAGGATTTCATGGATTGCTTTTATGAACATCACAAACTAGTGCCTGGAAGAAGCTGTGCAAGGGACTCCACTATTAATTTCAAGCAACAGGACCTGATTTTTCCAGCACCTGCTTAATCTCTGTCCCTTGGGCTGCAGCGACCCAGATGCTGGGTGGTCCTGTTGGCTTTGGGCACTCCCCCCGGGTTAGGAACAGCACTCAAGGAGAACGGCCCAGTAAAACCAGGGCTCCTGTGATAAATGGCTGTGTTTGCAAGTTGGTGCTATGACGTGAAGATGTGCTGAAAAAAGCAACACCCGTGTAAAAAGTAGTTGGATCTGTGCACCATGACACACAGGAAAGCCAGACAGGAAGCTATCGAGATGTCAGTCAATCAGATCTATATATAGCCGGCAACTTGCTTTTACTTAGATCAGACAGGAACCGTCAAGAACTGGTTTGATTTTATAATTTCTCAGAACAGCAGAAGTACTTTGTGTAAATCCGGAGCCAGTCCCCGAGAGCAGCGGGGTGCGCTGGTGACACCGGAGGCGGCACTGGCAGACTTCAGGCATCCTGTTAGGACCACATTTTCTGTATCATTGTCCTGGCAGCAGTAACCCCGTGTAACACAGCCCTGGCTGGGCTGTCCCTTTAAGGTGGCTGGGTCAGCCTGGGGTAGAGGAGGGACCTGCCCGGGGGGGATCAGAGCCAGCGGGGAGCGCTGGAGGATGGGAACCATGTGANGAGGTAACACAATAAGATCTGCCATGGTAAATGTGCCTGTGGCATTGCTGAAAGGTCAGCTCAGCCCGTCTGAGGGGAGCTGGGGTCCCTGAACTCTGTGGGTCACTTCTGCTGCCCCCCGGGGCTGGGGTGGGGGTTGAGCTGTGCACACCGTCGGGGGGGGGGCTGCTGATGGGCAGGGGGAGCAGCCCCAGGGGCTTGCCTGCGCTGCAGGCAGGAGCACGGCCTGGGGGGGGCAGCTGGGTGGGTGCGGGGCATCGGTCCTGTCCCGAGCCCCTGCCTGGCCCCTGCTGCCGCCTTGTCTCCTCCTGATGTGAACTGGCCCCTGCCCACCTCGTGGGAAGGAGAGAGCTGCTCATGGTGCCCTGCCTAGACCTGCCTGCAGTTAATGCAAGAATAAATGTGCTTCTTACGGTGCTTGGGGAAGCAGTGAGTAAAGGTTTGTACCCCAGGTTATTTCAACCCTCCTGTTGTTTACTGGGCTCTGCAGGAGCTGTGCTGGTCCCCACGGAGGGGCAGCTGGCTGGAGGAGCAGGGCTGAGCATGGTGAGCAGAGGCCGGGTCATAGCGAAGGTGTAGGCAGGGTTCGGAGGTGGGAGCAGGGCGAGGAGCAGAGAGGGATGGCAGAAAGCAGAGCGAGTCTCAAGCAGCGGCTGCTTCCCTCTGTACCTGCAGAGGTAATGGGCACGTACAGGGACCTGCTGGCTTCCCCAGAGCACCCATCCCCCATCCCTTCCCCTGGGTTCCCTCCTGTTGCTCCTGATTTGATCTGAGAACGAGATTTACAGCGGAGAGCCTGGTTGAAGATGCGAAGGGCTGAAAAATGTCTACAGCGTACAAGTTCCCTTTCTAATTCATTCTTCCCGTGAGTAGCTGGCACTGTGCAAGAGGATGAACTGGAGAGCTGATTCCTGGAGCTCAGGCACATGTTTTTTTAAATCTTAAATAACAAAAGACTTGCAGTTACTTTGATTCAACTTGAAATGCTTCTTAGTTTAAAGAAAAACCTGAAAAACTTAATTTGGATTGGCCTGACTAGAGTCTTCTAATTCTTCTTGATTAATGTTTAATTCTTATTTCTGTACTCCATGGCAGCTCTTCCCAAGGTTTCCTCATGAGCACTCACATTCCTGGCTATAACTGCTTTCCTAACCTCCCTGCTGACTCCTCATTAAAACCTCAGCTACCCAACCATTTATTAACACTTGAATTATGTGTGAGTGGGAGTTTATGAAAGCGTGAGCCCATTTATGTTTGTACTCATGAACAGCGTGCCTACCGCTTGCATGTGAAGATAATAATCTTTTCTACTTCTCAGTGAGTATTACTGACTCAGTCCTGCCTGAAATGGTTGTGTTTGCAGAAGCACCACAGAAAAACCTACCTGATTTCCACTAAGGACCTTGTCTGCTCTTGCTGTCCTTGAAGCAAGCAGGTAAGTCCAGACTGCCTCTCTACTGCCTGTGGATGCCAGGCCAAGTGCAGGAATGCTTCATTTACCTCCTCCCCCTTTGAAGTGGAACATGGGAGATGTTTGGCCCCAGGGACAGTCCCCAGTCCTTCTTGGAAGGAGAAATGTTAAATTCCACAGCAGGACTGGCACGGCTTGAGGAGGGGGACGTGGTGCTTCTGTGTGAAGGCTCCTAACAGTGACAGGACTGTACCAGACACAGGCTTTAAGAAAAGCTGGTACCGTGGAGATCAGTAGCCCTCTTGCCCCTTCTGAATCCTTGGCCAGAGACCTAGTGCCACCCCATCACAGTATTACTGGAGATAAAAAATAGAGGGGATGGTTCTGCTCAAATGCCTGTGGCCTTGGTCTTATGGTACGTGTATGCTAGAAGCAGCCGGTGCTGACCCAGTGGCAGGGCTAACGGGTGACTGGTTTTCTGTGCCTCCTTCCACCTAGGATCTGAGCTAGGCAGGCTGCCTTGGGTCCCCTCAGCCCTGTTAAAACGTTCATTCCCATGAGCCAGTGCTCTCGCAGGCAGTGTTTGAGGGGTCGATGCATGAGCACGCTGCTCACAGCCCTTCCTGCAGAGCCAGCCTGATGCTGGTATCTGTGCCCAGAGGCTCTGAAGTTGCCATGTGTCACCTCTGCTCCCACCTTGCAGCTCTCAGATCATGCCTTCTTGCTGCTCTGTTTTGACTTGGCCACTCTGAACCTGTCCGAGCACGTGCTCATCCTTCTCCAAAAGGGAGAAACAGTGCAATAGAGCATGGAAAATTGATGACATGCTTGTTTGGTGCAGTCAGATGGCAATAAAGGTCTGAGCTCATTCATATCCTGCTGGGGACTTGTTTTCCTTCTGTGGTTATTTGTCAAATGCTAATGAGCGGAAGCAATTTGCTCCTCTAGCTTTGAGAGCAGGAGGTGGGGAGGGGGCTGGGGAGGGAGAAGGCCACCTGCATGGGGCCTGGTGGGTATAACTATCTGCATCTTTGTTCAAGATGTTGTTTTAACGGCTGGGATTGCCTTGTTTCCCAGAAAGCAGTTTTCTGGTGTTACCCTGCTTCCTCTGAGTTTATCACCAATGCTTGTGAGCCTGCAATGCAGCTGCCTCGGGGTAGCATGAGGCAGGGCTCGGTGCCTCCCCGCAGGAGCCTGGGCAGATATTTCTGCAGTGCCATAGCAGGGGAGTCAAACGGGCAGGGTGCAGCCCCCTGAGCCAAAGCACAGTGAGAATATTGCAGAACAGGTCTGTGAACTGTGCAGATCGCGCGTTACTGCTTCTGGATTAACGCAGGCGAATGGTTGTATGTGTGAACTTGCCTCCTGTTTACATGTGGTGATGCCTGTGGCGTATCGCATGCTCTTTCTAGCAAAGTGCAGCTGTTTCTCACTAAAACCTTGTTGTCTGGTTGTACACTGCTTGGGGAGCGTGGATGGAAACACACAACCAACCACGTGGATCTCTGTATGCTCCTCGACACCCGAGTGCAGTGCAGAGCAATGCCAGTGGCTGCTCCTGCTCTGCTTTGTGCTGGGTGACCACTGGCCACAGAGCTGACTCTAGTTCTGCTACTGACCAGAGGAGTTTGGGCTAAACACTTGGCCCTTTCCCTAAGCAAAGGGGTATTGGTTCTCTGTCCAGTGCTTCTCTTCCATGAAAAGATCCCTCAGCAAGTGTTTATCCCAGGTAGAAGCCTGGCAGACCCTGATAAATCAGAATGTAAAGAACCTCATTTTTCCTAAAATGCTGCAATGAGGGGCACAGAAAACTTAACTGAATGTCAGCTTGAGTTTAAACAAAGAACCATTAATATTTCAGGAACATCCAGCGATGTACCCAGGCATAAGTACCCTGACCCCTGCATCCTGCACAGAGGCGAGGAGAGCTTTGCCCTAGGCTTCAGTGGCTGGGTTAGTGCAGAACAGAAACCTGAGTTTTGGTTTTGGTGCCACACGCAGCTGCCTTTAGAGCTGCCCCTGCTACTGGTTTGTAGCAGTAGCTTCTACAAGCCAAGTGTCCCTGGTGAGCAGTTTCCCTCTCGGGGCAGCTCTGGAATAGGTAGGGTGCTGGGGTTCACGAGCCGGGTGACGCCGCTGTGTGATGGGGTGAAGCAAAGGCTGCGTTGAGCACAAGCTGCCTTAGGGCGTCTGTTGCATGTGGATTTAGTCTGGAAGGCTGTGGAAACACCCTGCTGATCCTTGTAGAGCCACTGAAAACACTCCTGGCTCCAGACCCATTGATCCTGAACAGCTTTTAATTAGGGTCTAAGTACATAGTTAAGCACACTACGTGCAGTCTCCTGCCTGGTGTCCCCAAGTGCTCTTGTGTAACTCAGCTACGGGTCATCGCAGCTCAATGGATGGTGGCAAGATGTTTGTCCTGGGGGTGAGTGAGCACGGAGCTTGTCCCTGCCACCAAGGTGGAGCTGGTGTTGACAACTAAGCAGAGAGAAGAGTTGGTACTCCAGCAGGATCCGCTGGGGTTTGAGTCTGCAGATGGTTCCAGTGACAGAAAACTGCAGTAACTCGTGCATAAGTTGGAGGAGAAGGGCTCTGGGTTTTTGCTTGCTTCTACCTGGCCTCCCTGCATGACCCTGTGAAAGGCTTTTTCTGAATTGCCAACTTAGCACACAAAATCATGGGCCTAGAGGTTGCATCCTGCCAGTACAGAGCATTTGGGGAGCGGCAAGCCGCAGAAAGATTAAATGAGGTATTTACGGGCGGGATTGATGGTAAGCCTGTGGCTTGAGTCCATCCCTTGACACATCACGAGTAGTGCAGCCCTCAGCAGGCTGCAGTAAAGGTGACAGGGCTTTGAGCCGTGTACTGCGAGAGCGCTGGCTGTGACAAATCTTACCAGAAATAAGTTTGTCATGTCCTGCACTGGTTTGGGTCCTTCTGATGGTGCTGAGCAGGTACCTTCTCTGGAAGGACTGAAACCTGCTGAGCAGGTTCAGTGCTGCTCTCAACAACATGCCTTCTCACCTCTGCCCCCCTCGCTGCTCCGGGTAGTGAAGTGGCTGACAACTCTTATTTCCAACCACAAAATGACGGTGTTTTTGTTACATAAACATCTGCATTTATGCTTTGCCTTTGCCATATAAAAACAAACGTAATAGCTGAGCTTAAAGCTTAGCAGCGTTTATTTTTTGCAATCCCTAGAGACTCTCTGAAAGATCACAGCCACAGTCTGTGCTGCATGGGAGTGGGCAGTCTGTCCTGAAAAGCCCGGGAAGAAAAAGTAGGGGGAGGAGGAGATAGAGGCTAATTGGGGAGAGCAGGACTGTTCTGTGGGCAGTTGTGATCAGGTCAGGTGTAGAGCCCCAAAATCTTGTTCCTTGGCTCCTGACGTACAGGGCTGTGCAGCCATGGGGCTGTGATGCCCTCCTGACAGGGCACTGACTTTTTGCACTGTGCTTGGCAGGGTGCTGGGTTATCAGGTCTGCTGGGGAGGCAGACGAGCTGTCTGGAGGTAGCATGGGGGTGCTCACCCATGTGCTGGCCAACTTCCAGATAAGAGTTCCTCTTAAATGCTTCATATGAGTTAAAACCTGATTCAGTGAAAATGCATTGCATGTGACTTGCAGACTAGCGCTTTGCTGCTGGTCAGGTTTCAGTCCTTTAAATCATTCTGCCTTAATTTAGCCCTGAGAGGAAACGGTTACTGTGTCTCCATCAGTAACATCTCCCTGCTGAGCACAGGCTCTTCTCTGATCCGGTCATTGGGCTGTTTCATATGGTAGATCCCATCAGACATCGATTGGTCTGTCCAGAGCTACCTGGCTTCTCCTCTGTCTACTATACAAGATGTATTTTTAAGGTATTCTCACTCTGGACAATATCTCTATGCTGATGTGGCACTTTATAAGCTTATTCTGGTTTATAACCCTCCTCTGAAGCCATCCCCAGTGCTCTGCAAGTCCCTCTTGGAGAGGAGGAGGATGGGGATGGGGAAGCAGGCAGTTGCCATTCAGGCCAGTACTGAGCTAGGTCGTACTGGTGCTGTGCCAGTGCCAAGTGTTGGTCACCTGAGCTTTGGCCCAGACAGAGGCTTCCGTGTGCCCTGAGCTGCCCCGTAACTGTACACGGCCACTGGTAGGAGGTTCTGCTTGGGGGCACGTCGGGTGTGTGTTACAGCTCACACGTATGGAGCCATCATTGCTGCAGTGGTTCATCCTCATCTTCCAACGCAGCTACCCCCAACGTGGGACATGGCAGCTTTGGCGCTCCGCAGCGCTGGCACGGGAGCGTCTGAAACAGGGAGACAACCTTCTCTAGCACTTCTAGAGGGGGTGTAGGCAGGCAGAGTGTAAATATCCAACTCAAAAGCTGGCTGAGACACCAAAGCAACTTCTCTGTGCTTGCAGTAAGTGCCATGGGCTCTAATGGTCATGAGTCACTGGGTTTCTCAATCTTGCTTTGAAAGCCCAGGTGAAGGGGGCTAGCCGCAGATCTAAACATGACAAAATGAACGTGTTCGCCACCGGCGCTGCAGCCGTAGCGCTTGCTTTTATGAACAGAATATTACTGTAAGCAGAGTGGGTGAAAGCTGCTGCCAGGTGGGGAAGAGGCTGGCAGAGCACTGGGTGCACTCGTTGCTTCTCAGACATACAAAGATGAGTTTTGTTTACACGGAACAGACCAAAGCATAGTTCCTGCAGTTTAAAAACATTAAAAAAAATACCCCCCATGTAGTTCAGTACCGGTGGCAAACATGATGCCAGCACCCTTGAGATTACTTATTTCAGTAGGTGATTTGATACTAGAAGCGTTGGAAACATGGCAAGTTCAGGAGAGAGCAATGAAAGCGATGAAGGCCCTGGCTGGACTGATTAATGAGTACAGCTCTTACGGATGGAGCACACACATCAGTTGTTGACCGAGCGTGATAGGGGAAAATTTGAGAGCAAGGTAGAAGAGCATGATCATCTCTCGGAGAAGAAAAGCTGCTTTGGTTGCACCACTAAGATGATATGGGGATAAAGGAGAAGATATTCATCAGTGGAAAGTAAGTGTGGTTATCAAGAAACATTTCCTAACAAGAAGATCCGTCAGGATGTGGAACAGGGGAATAGTGGCAGTCCCATTGCTAGTCGCTTAACACTGGATCAGAAAATGTACCGTAGGGAACAACCCTCTACAGGCAGGAAGAAACTGGGATGAGCTAATAGGACTTTCCCATATCTAATTTCTGCAATTCTGAGTTCCATTAGGGAAAATAATACTTTCAATTTCTTTCTCTGGCCAACGTAATTTCCAGTTCAGCCAGTATTCCGTGGAAAACTGAAAAACACTGAATGCAGAAGCGTTTTGCTTCCGCTGTTGACATTTTTGGTGGTCTTTTGTTGAACATCAGTGTCCGAAATGAGAATGAAGTCCTCTACTTGCGTGCAGCCTGGGGTTACATGTGCAGCAGTAAATATTCTCCCGCACATTTTTATAATGCGGCTCAGTGATCAGCTACGTGATGACTGAGGTTTAAAAATAGCTCATTCTCTATGGTCTGGTTAAGTTCTTAGCTCTTGTCCTTTCTATGCTGTCAACGGGAGGTTGCATTAATCTCCCCATGCTCAGTCCGTTCTCTTTACCATGGGCAAAATGCCCCAGCTCCCTTAACTTTTCCACCAAGCAAAACTGACTTTGAACTAACCTTCCAGCTGAACGTCCTGTTGCAAGCACCCATCCTCTTTTCTCTCTTGGATGCAAGACACTAACATGAGCAGCAGAGGGTTAACGCTGTCTTACAGAAAACCTTCTGGTCACGTAGCTTCTGCTTCACCCTCCTGCAACCTCCCCTTGTCAGCTGGGCGTGCGAGAGGCCAATAACCCATCAAAACAAATTCTCCGAGGAGAACATGGTGGTCCAAGGAGCAGGGCTTTGTGCTGCAGAGCCCTCGGCTGCTGGCCTGCATCCAGCCGTGGTGGGACAGGCTGGATGTTCCTGCCTGGCAGTTGTTTCGGCACCGCTAGCAGAATTGTTGTTCTCGCAGCCCGCTTCATAGCGGGTGTGTCTCGGCGACAACAATTCGTTGCAAAGAGGCTTTTCTTCAGCACTCTCAGCAGAGACCGAGTGGAAATCCTCCCCGGTCCCAGGGAAGCCAGGGCGCTGGCGGCTGTGCAGGGCCTGTCCTGCCCTGTGTGGGCCCAGCTGAGTTCCCAGAAGTGCCCGGTGCTGTTTAACCCTGCCCTTGTAACACGATTTCGGAGAGGTGCAGGCAGCACTGAACGCACCTGAAAATTTTGCCTGTGCCTCTGGCACCTATTGCCACACTTTGCTGTGGCTGTAGGGCTTTTCTCCAGACCATTGTCTAGAGAATCAAATGTTCCTGCATTAAAATTATGTTTCTGCATCAAAATTACATTCCTCAGGGCACTATTTGCCGGCTCCTTTCCCAGCTCAGCCACAGCGCTGGAGTCTGGGCCGAGTACCCGTCTGCTCCGTTTGACCCTGGCAGGACCCTTGCCGAGACCCCTCTGTCCTTTATTACTTGACGTGACAACGGCTACAGGACCATGAACATCTGGTGGAGGATTTGGGCAGGATGCTTCTTCCACTGGTTTGTAGAAATGTGCATAGTCTCACACTCCTCCCTAAAGCTGTATTAGCTTAATAAAATAAGGCTCTAGTTGTCATATAATATTTATGCTGGGTACTCCTACCTCTGCCACCTTAGCTCTGCACATGAAAGATTATAATCTCTTCAGATAAGAAATGAGGGGCAAACCATATGTGTGTGTCTTCACAAGTAATCTTCAGGATCTGCACAAACACCTCACGGGGAGAAGGGTCATGATTTTCACTCAAAAAAAAAAAAAAAAAAAAAAATCTTGTTAACTTTCCACCTGCCCTGCAGATCTCAACAACTTTTTAGATTCCTGTGTGATCTGCTCCAGGGCTGCACACTGGGAGTTTTCTAATGAGATGGAGAGGAGGCAGGTAGGAGCAGGATAGCAGATGGGCAAGGAAAAAACTGAGTAATCTGTTCTTCGCCGGCCCAACCTATCATAACTTTGTTACTTAATAGGCTTCTGCTGAGGGATTATTTAGAAGCTTTTCAGCAGCACAAATAAGTTGTTTTTTTAAAAGACTTTAAGGGTTTAAAATACTCGGCTGGCTTCAGTCTTCTGTTCTTTCTGGCCAAAATGAGAGAGAACCTGGGCAAAATGCGGCTGTGTTGGGCATCTCAGATGCAGAAGGACTTCCTCTGGGATTTGAGTCAATGACTGATAGATGATGGGTCTGGTATCTCTTCCAACTTTGTCATCTGCTTTTCTGTCCGGTTAATTGTTGACAGGCAGCAACAGCTCTAAGTGCTTGGCAGAGTGACATGTTTTGGTCAAATCCTCATAAAATAAGGTTTGAGACTATGCTCGCTAATATTATCCAGGTGCTTGAGTATTCATAGTTAGTGGATAACGTAACCCCAGAAACGGCAGCTCAGTTGTTTTGCTGCTCGGTCCTTTCTGCTTTGCAGTTTTGCAGCTCCTCCCAGCGCTGCCGGACCCCGGACCCTTCCAGCAGCCCTGAGCAGAATCCAGTGCATCCCATCAACTCCATCCCGCTGCAGTGCTAGCGGAGATCTGAGCAGCCCTGCCAACACTCCCAGCGGATGAACTGGAAGGCTCAGTGTTCTGCTTCGGGCTTTTAACTCTTGCGACAGAGGATTTTCTCAGTGTGCGTCCAGGAAGGCTTTAAAATGGCTCTCGTCTGCTTTGTAACCTTGCGGTGCTGCAGTGCTCTCAGCTGGAAAACCTGGCAGGTTCCAGGACTGTTCCCTGTCCCTTCAGAGGCTTTACCCCAGGTTTTGGCCAGGGTGAGGAGAACTTTGGTGCTTGAAAATGTGCTGATGGTGAATGTGCTCTGCGCCCATGTGCCACCTTTCGATTCCTCTCTATTTCCAGGCAGCTGAGGGATGGCGTGGACGATCCCTCTCCTGCAGATGAGGAGGCTGAGGGAGACAGAGGAGCTCATGCCACAGTAATGCCACGGGCTGGAGTTCTCCCAAGTCACACACTTGCTTTTGCATTATGCTGCCTATCACGGCAGGTGATTTAGGATGGGCCTTGGAAAAACAGTCAGTCTGTCATCTTCATGCATGCTTTATTCTGGCCAATGAGGCTCAGAACTGAAGTTTCTTCTGCTGTTTTAAAATCCCGTGGAATTTTCAGAAAAATACAGCATTATCTGAAGCCTCTTACCCCATTTATTGTGCCGTACCCCGAAATCTGTTGGAGTTATTAACTTGCTGCAATAATTGTGTGTTGTCTCGTCCCCTCAGGAGATGAAGCGATTACTTTCTGATGTACTTTAGGATCACTCAGAATAAAAAGAGCTACGTACGTGTCCCACGGTACAAGTGACAGATCTTGCCTAAAGTTTCAACCTCTATAGCATTCGTACTGTGTGGTTTATGTGCATCTGTCCCTGCTAAAGTAATTCTGGCCTCAGCTGAGAGAAGTTTATAAACCCTCCTGCCATCCCTTCAGGTCCGGATTAGCTATGCAGTTGCTAATGGCTTCAGTCCCGTGAGGGTGGGTTTTTGCATGCCCGGGAGTAGTGTCTGAGTACTGCAGATGATCCCTGTGTTCTGATGCACCTGCAGAAGGTCGTGGGCGAACCGGCTGCTCAGCTCACGCACGGTCCGGATAATGGCACAGAAAAGTGTTTAGTAGCTGCGGCCGCATTTAGTACCTATTGCCCGTAAAGATACTGCATTAGCATTGCGCTGGGTGACCGCAGCCAGACATTTCCGTCCTGAAGCCAGTTCAGATATCTCTGCACGCTGAACATAGTGCAGAGGCAGGCATTGATTAGCAGAATTGCAGAAAATCAGGCACCCCGATCCTGTTGGAAGCCAAAGGCTGTTCCGCAGGCTTGCTTCAGAGGCTTCAGTCCTCTGTGACTTACGAAACTAGGTCTTTGGCGAAGCTGCCCTGGTACGAACTGGGAGACGATGGCAATTAGCAACCCTGTTCCTTTCAACCGTCAGAAGCGGTCGGAGGTCATGCTTCACCAGGGTCTTCTGAAAATGCTCTCTTAGGTGATGAATTTAAGGTCCCCACACTTGCTCTTTGGCACTTGCTACTCACGAAAGTAGCCCCAGGGAAGTGGGAGATGGTCCTTGTGTTGCCAAGGGCACGTTTAACATCCCAGTAAATATCTTCCCAGCTCTGTAGGAAAGCGCCAGAGCAGTGGTAAGCTGCACTGGTTCTGACTGGAGGCATGGGCACTGCACTGGCAGACCTGGCAGCTGTAAGGTTATAAATGAGGCAAATGGCGTCGGAAGACAGCTCAGGGTCTAACAGTCACCTGCAACTCGACAGCAAAGGTTATTGAGCATCGGTTGTTCTGTTTGGAGCTTTAAAAGACAAAAAATGGATCTGAGCTTGAAATCTAATCTGCAACAAGGAGGGGAATTCTGCAAGATCCAGCTGAGCTTCCAAACCCACAGGTGTAAAATATTGTCCTGGTGGTTGGTGAGAGCCTTGAGGGGCCTTCATCAGAGTGGGAGCACAAACCTTGCCTCACCGCTGCTGTTCAGGATTTCTTTGAACGCTATTTCAAAGCAGCGTGGGACTGTGCCTTTACTGGTGTATGCTGTGAGGATTAAACATAAACTTCAGACTGGGCAGGATTACAGGGCGGTCATAGGAAATTCTGAAGAGGAAAATTAATACAACTGGAGGCAGGGGAAGCTAAAGACTTGGACTTCACCAGTTCTGTCCTTCTGCAAAAGCTGATTAGCTCTGAAGGGTAAGAATGTGTTTGCATGCAACCGGCATGCACTCGGGCAAAGCGTGTGACTTGCAAGGGGCAGTGGAAGTTTGAATTCGCAATCAGTCGCTTCTGACGTGAAAAGGTCTGCTCTGAGTGCTGAAATGCTCCTCCAACAGGCAGCTCGCTCGCTCTGTTTTCCAAGTATAAAGCTGAGGCATAGAGAACTAATGGGCTAGATCTGCACAGGGCTTTTTGTTTCTTTTAAATAACAACAGCAAAGGCTTTTTTGTGTTCCAATTATCTGAATAGGATCTAGGGAAGTAGAGCTATCTAAGAGCTTAGCTCATGCTTTACCCTCACTACCTCCCTTACAGTGGCTATAACTTTGCTGGCTCTGTATGAAGTTTGTCGAAAGCTGCCGATGTTCTCCATGGCCCCTGGTATCTGTCTTAGGTTCTGGGCTCTCTCCAGCCTGGCCCCGCTCTCTGCTGTGCCCACTCAGTTCCGTACCCAGCAGGGCCTTTCCTGGCCCCTCTGGCGGTATTACAAGACTGAGTAAGCACATTCAGCGATCAAAACTGTGTTTAAAAATGCCTATTCCTGCACCGGTGAGGAAAGGACCAAGCAAGTATTACACTTTAATTCACAACCTAGTCTGTCTGATACAGCCCGTCTGGTGTTACTGTGTGGCTCAGCAGAGATTCCTGGGAAAGCAAGCGCTAAACAAAGCACGTGGGGCTTTAAATTACCTGGTAACAGCTATCTGTACTTTTGTGTATTTTCAACCCTCCGGGTTAATTTTCTGCGTTGCCCCTTGCTACTAGCAGCTGCTTCGTGCATCTTTCTGTTCCGTCATGTTACTCAACTCAGACCCACACAATTGGTAGAGGTGGAAAAAAAATCATCTCAGTGGCATCCTTTGCCACTGGCATCTCTGCTTTTGTGCTGCCGGTCGCACCTGCTCGGGGTTTGTGCGAGTCAAAGCTTGGCTTCACTGATGTATCTGTTGTCCTTTCTGACCACGTTGGCACGCTCAGACTTTTGCTGCTCAAGCCAAGTTTTACGTAGCTGGTTGAGCGGGCTGAGGTCACGTACAGAGCGTGTAGGTTTCAGGTTCAAAGGTTTTGTGCTCTTTGTGAAGCCGGCTGCCTTACGGGGCAGTACAGAGACTGTGCCATAATCCTCGCTATCTGAGAGTTCTCAGGAAACCCTCTTTCTGGACAAGGTCTTAATGGCAATTAACTTTTAAAGTCATTAAACACCCACACGCATGTGTGTGTGGATTCTAAATACTGCTATGGCATCATCCATGTTTCTTTAGGAAATCCTGTTCCTGGGGGCATCAGCAAGCTTTTCAGAGACTTGGGCCCCTTCTCTTCTCAAGAGGAAAAAGGATGATGAAAGGTTCTAAATACAAAAACTCTAAATATATCAGAAAGCATAACCTTGTCAATCAGTTTGTTCGTTCCCCTGCCAATGAAGGAGCCTTCTGCCTGATCCTTTCTCCAGTCCCCTCTCCAGTTCTGCCCATGTGATGGTTTCCCTTGCATCCCTGCGGTGTTTATTCCACAGTCCAATAGATCTGCCCGTTAAGAAACGTTTTCTGAGGTTTAATCTCAACTTTCCTTTGTTCTGGTTAACACCACGGACTGTGCTCCAACTGATGGGACTTGGAACTGTGCCGGTTTTCACAGAAGAGTGCAGAGCAATAACAGATGAGATGACAAAGAAATTAAGGGGAGTGAATGTGAGTTTGCCAGAGGCCTCTGGTTTTGAGTATACTTGCTGTATATGTGTCAGTAGGAAATCTCTGAAGTCCTTCTCAAGTATTTGGAGCATTGTGCAGCAGGTGCCAAGCATCCTAAGTCTTCCCACATTGCCACTGAGGCTCACAGGCCGTTTAAAGAGAAACTTCCAGAGGAGACAAGTTTTGATGTCACGTCCAGAGGTAAAGGGAAGAGAATGGCTGGCCTGAATATTGGACTACAAGCCATCATTTCATCATCTTCTGACCTATCTAAATCTGCCCCCCCCAACTTCAAAACGAATATGATGCCCCCTAACTTACACCATTTTTTTTCCTGAACCGCTGGAGTAATCGGTAGAAAAGCTAGAACGGTCGCATGATGAATTAATCGGGGCTGATTAACGCCAATGTTTCACAGCATCTCCCCTCCCGTATCTAAACGCCCGATGCTACCGGGGTGTGCAGAAAGGTACGAGACAAGGAACAAAGCAGCCATGTCGCGTAACAGCGACCCGAGATACCGACAGCAAGAAAAGTGCCTCTTACCTGGTTTGCAGGTAGGCAGGATGTCTTGTCGGGGCTTCGTTACAGCAATTTTGAAGAAAGAAAGGGAAGAAGAGAGGAAAATGTTCTTTGGCGAGTGAGAAATGTGTCGATTTTGGAAGATGAGAGGGGAACGGGCCACAGCATCCAGTGAGCTGTCTGTCATTCGCTAACCTCCGTTTGCTGGTTTCTTTGAAATGTGACCTATTTCCTTGTTGCACAGGAAAGGAAAGAAGAGAAAATAAAAGCTGTGTAGCTCTGAAGAGTGAAAGAGCTCCGAGACCTTCTCAGTGCCAGGGCATGGGTCTCCTATGGAAGAAAACAAATCAGAGGAAGGTGGTGAAAAGCATTCGTTATTTAAACAAATGTGGTGGGGGAAGATGTTGCCTGGAGAGCAAAGCTCTCTTCTTGCCCGTCGTCTCTTCTTGCCCATTGAACAGATGTTCATGGGGAAGTGAGCCTTTTTGCACGGATATCTCTGCCGTGCCATGGTGTGTCCCTTGGAAGTCACAGGGGGGTAAGGAGAGCCTAGTTTCTTTGGACTTGCCACATCCAGGCCAGAGGCTACTGAGAAAGGCCCTCTGCGTAGGGCTGCTTTGGAGTGACGGTTTGCCAAGACCCAGGCTCCTAACCCAAGAAGCCTCTCCTAGACTGTTTTTCCCGCTCTGCTTTCTGGTTGGCTCTTTGTAGTGCCAAAATGGCCATAATGCTAACAGCTGGGCTGGGAACCATCCAACACCAGTCCCACCAAACCGTGCTTATTTTTGGCAGGGTTTGCAGCTGCTCCTCGGGGACGTGTCTCCCTTTCCTGAAGGGAAGAGTTTCCACGTTTCGTCACCAGCCATGGTAAACAGCTCACTGCCGCTTGACAGCTCATTAGCCTGGAAGAGATGGGTGAAGGGTCAGTGTTCGGTGCCAGCTTTTGGTGACCGGGCAGAACGGCTACAGTGCCGTGACTTCTTTCTGCTGAATGCGAAGAGGTGCCCCAAACAGATGGATGGGGAATCCCAAAGTGTCTCGCTGTTGCAGGCAGAAGACTCTGTGCTGTAGAAGTTGGGACTAGGGCCCTGACTGTGGCAGGTTGAGCTTGCTGATGTTCAAGACTGATTGGAATAAAACTGTACAGTAATAGGGTTAGATATGCAAAATGCAAGCTATCCTTGAGCATTACTCAACTGTGTGGCGTTTCACTGCCAAATCTCCCTTGAGGAGCCCTTTGTTTACATTTTGACATGGAGCCGTACATGTTGTTTACTCAGAAATCCATATTAAAGTTTTTTCCAAGGACAAGGTGAGATCTTGAGATAGAAGGGATGAGTCACTTAGGCAGTTTACAACGGTGAAAGCGCAGCATCCCAACACACCCAACCTTGCAGTGCGAGCAGAGCTCTTGATCCTGAGCCCTCAGCAAGGCTCACCTGCACATTTGTACTTTGCCCCAAATCCCCACAAAGTTTAGGCAACGTACAGTGATCTTTAATCGCTTTCTGACGGCTGCGCTTTCAAAGCTAGCGGTGGCTCTTTCAGGCTGGAGTTACAAGTTTGGGAGACACCAACCCAATTTTATCTAACACCTGGGATAAATTAAAGTGAGTTTTACTGTTGGGCAATTAGTTTGCATGTCTCTACACAAGTGGAAAAGAAAAAAAAAGCATTTGTTTACAGCTGGTTTCACTTGCAGGTTCTCAATCTGCAGTATTTGGGCTACAAACAAAGCGGAGTAGTTTGTTTATTACAGCAGTACCTAAAAGCCTGAATGGAGCGTTGTTGTGTTAAGGACTGTACAACCATAAAAAGGGTTAGTCAGTGGCTAAGTAGCTAGTCCCAACACGGACTTGGGGCCAGGCTGTGATGTAGAGCCAGCGCTGGGAACTTTGCCCAGGCCCTGCAGTTTAGACATAGCAAGAGAGAGTTTCTTTTTATTTTCATTTTATGTACAAAATGGTTATACAAAATTACCCCGTCAGGCCTCAGCATCGTTCGCTGTGTGTTTTAATGGCAACCAGGACAGAGTTTGCAGCCTTATAAGCCTTAAAACGAGCACTGGCCTCAGTGTCGTGCAAGCTGGTGCTGCAGCTGGGCACGCTGGATGCATTTGGGCATTGGCCAGCACCACCGAGAAGCGATGGCGCCAAGTTTGCCTGGAAGCGTTGCTCTTTGTGCTTCCCCAGGGTTCAGTCCATCATCCCTGCAGGGTTTCTACCAGCCTGGTGCTGAGCCTGGACCTCACAGGATCCGAGCGCGCAGCCTCTGCCATGTGTAGCCACAGGAGGGTGCAGTGTCACCTGGCTGCTGAGCTCCGGGGTCTGGGTCCTGGTGCGGTGCTGAGCACAGGGCTCTCTTCCATCCCAGGAGTGAGCGAGGATGCAGGGGAGCCGGAGGGAGAGGATTTCAAGTGTCTCCTGGAAATGCATCATTGTCTCCTCATCCTAGAAAGAGAGAAAGCAACCGGCTGGCACTGTTTGATGTTGGAGATGAATTGTAGTGGCCGTTGGTTGCCTGTGAAACCTTTTTTTTTCAGGCAAAGTCCAATACCTTCTGCCTCTTTTCTGTGAGTATCTGGTGCCTTTGCTTTTCTCCATTTTCTGGGCTTTTGTGTAAGCGATGGGAGCCTTGGCTTGGGAAGGTGTGCGCAGCTCCGAGGTGGCTCCATCACCCCTCCAGAGACAGGTCCAGGCTGGAGTAGGACCTGGTTTTTGAGCTGAGGAGTTTGCATGAGCTGGCACAAGTACGAGAGGGTGCTCAGAGCAGTACTGCTTTGGGGTACAGGGCTGGGGGCTTGGCCCCAAGCACACAGATTGCGTGTCCTTGTATGTCAGGAGTCTCTAATGCTACATTTACCATCCAGGAGGGACTGGAGACCCTGCACGTCAGGGAAAGCCAAGCTTCCCTGGGAAGGGAGAGGGACAGGCAGCACCGAGCTGCTCACTGCTGAGCAGGGAAGACGGGCGTCTGCAGCCTCCGTCCCTCTTCATTACGCACCGAGAGTGTTTGGAGACAAGCTCCGGCAGACAGAAAGCCCCTGGTATGGCACTGGGCCACGCTTTGAGCAATTAGTTTTTCCCTGGCCAGAAGCGGCACCATTCAATTAAACCCCAAATACTTTGTTTAGTTGATCTTTTGTGTACGCACTTTGGGGGCTCAGACAATGGCTAGCACGGCCTGGGGAGGAAGGAAACCACTCTTTCCACCCAGCCAGGGAACCGGCCAAAAATCCAGCCCAGCAATTGCAGTCCCTTTGAACTCGGTTTTCAAACAGAGAGCCAGGCCCTGCCAGTCTGAACGCCTGTAAGGAAGAGTTGCCCTTGTGCTTGCGTTGGGATGCCCCGGGGGCTGGGGCAGCGCTGGGAGTGGAGCTGGGGGCTGTGAACTCCCACCATCAGGCGTCTGCTTCTGGGAGCAAAGGGTGTTTTTCCTTGTTTTCTCAGGGCTGTTAGGATGAGCATGCCTACCAGGCAATACTGAATACTTCCAGACCAGCGGAGGCTCAGGAGGTCCCTCCCTGCTCAGGTCACGCTGCTGTGCCATCCGACGAGTGGAGTTGAGAGGGCTTCAGTAAGGGTTTACACAAATTCATGGAAGAAAATTAATTATGGCTGTTAAATGCAAATATACAGCTCCTGGCCTAGGTTCAGCCCTGCACTTAGCGTACTGATAGCAGAGGATGTAGGAGGATATACCACAAAAAGTACCACAGCTTCTTGCTTTTTTCTTAATCCCTTTTCTTAGGCATCCCATGGCCAGCGTCCAGTTAGGATGTAGGGCTGGCCAGGCCTTTGTGGCTTTTCCTTTCTCCATTCCCCTCTAATGGTCAGACGGTTACAGGCTAGCGCTGGGTCAGCCTGGGTGGCACCCAGGACCATCGCCAAGAGCACTGGCTGCTCAGGCCGGCCCCAGGGCCGGATCCTGTGGATTTGGCAATGTGCGTACCCAGAAGGGCTGCGGCAGGATACGCAGGCCGGGGGGGCAGACTTGGCATCCACCCCACACTTAGCAGGGCTGCAAACCCTCTCACCCCCTCCCAGAGCCGCCCTTTGCGATCTGCTCCTGGGCAGAGGGGTCTCATGTTCAGGGAGCTTGGTCTGAGACTCAGGTTACGTCATCCCCCAGCAACTTTTCGACCCCTTACTCTTCGTTCAAATCCTCTTGTACTAAAAGGCTCCTTGGGGACAATTTTGGGGTCCCTCTGTCCCCATTGATGGGCTCAGGCTGGAGGTCCCTGCCTGGAGCTGCCGTCCTTTCCCTCTGTCCTTCCCCCGGGCCCTTTCTGCCTCCGGAGGAAAGCAGGGCAGCGCATGGCAATTTGGCAGGGCCCGTTTTTATAATATTTGCCGAATTGCCAGGTAATTCTCTCTTTACCAAGGCTCACATATTCAGCTTTCTACTCTCAAAAGACGACTTCAGAAGGAAGAAGGAAACGAGCTCCTGCCCTTTATGGCTGCTTATTGTTTTATGTGTCCTGAGAGGGCTTTGTTTTTAAACAAGCAGTATTTTATTATTTGCAATGTTTATTCTTTACTTCAGCAATGTATTGTCCTCTGTGGGACACTCCACGGTGGCAGCAGAACAAGAGAAATTGCGGCATCACAAGAGCCAGCAGGGCGAAAATGATGTAACTCGGGAGGGAAGGGACGTCTTAAAACATTAGCAAATTCTTGAGGGCTTTTTTAAATTCAAAGCCAATACCTAACGTTACTGTAGAGCACAGCTGCCTTTGTTAAGGCCATTTTATCAGACACGCGCTGGCTTTTTAAAAGCGTTTTGAAAGCTACGGTTAAAATGAAGGATGGGAGTGTTGTTCCTTGTTGGGGGAAAAAAACCCAAAAATCCTGGCTTGCTTTATCTGTTTTGTCTGCTGCCTGCCACTGTCAGCGTGACCCCTTTGCTTTATCGCTTTTATTGAGATGTTTTATCGGCGGGGAGTTGCCTGCATCGCCTCTGGGGCTCTGCTCGCAGCTGGGGCTGCCCGCTCCGGATCGCTGCCCGCTCCTTCGCAGGAAGGCTTAGCTGATCAGTTTTATACTGCTGCAGGCAGGACCTGCCTTCTGCACTGATGTCAGCAGTCAGGGCGGGACTTCTACAGCCTTGTGGATTTGGGGATTTTTTTTTTTTTTTTTTTTTTGAAAATCCTGGAAAAATTCCTGAAAAAATTTTTTTTTTTTCGGGGTTTTTTTTTTTTTTTTGAGCAGCCCCTATACATGCTGCCTCCGAGCCGCTCTCTTATTACTGCTCACTTCCTGAAAGGAGACTTTTTA
This sequence comes from Balaeniceps rex, assembly GCA_013401315.1. Lineage (NCBI taxonomy): Eukaryota > Metazoa > Chordata > Aves > Pelecaniformes > Balaenicipitidae > Balaeniceps > Balaeniceps rex. The sequence goes on along the minus strand of VYZW01027827.1, from coordinate 58,949 downwards.
GCAAAGCCTCTAGCTCCAGCGCTGCCTGGGTCTGACAGAAGAAGGTTATTGAGGAAGGCGACGTAAACCCTCAGCCTGGAAACTTTCTGACACGCGCAGGACTGAGGGGGAGAGAGAAGCTTTTGGCTGCTGCTGGGAAAAAGAAAAAAAAAAAAAAAAAAAAAAAAAAGAAGCTCAAGGAATTAAAAGGGGAAAAAGAAGAAAGAAGGGAAAACACTAGAAAAGGTAAAACACTCTTTAAAATAATTTTTCCAGAGAAGACTCTTTGAGGTTGGAGTGGGGTGGTCTGGGGTGGAGGGAACGCGAATGTTCTTTGAAATCAGAACCGTCTCCCTGGAGAAGGAATGAGCCCGAAGAGCATTGCACGCTGGAAAAACATTTATGAGAATGAAAACCATGTTCACCCTTCTCCAACATTCAGAGTTTCCATAAAAACGCAGGGTTGTGTTTCAAAGTGTCTGCAGACAGCAGGAGTCAGGCATCCGCACTCGCGCGCTGTCTCCCTCGCCTCCCCCATCCCCACACCGCTCCACTTTTTTTATTGCATTAAGCCATCTGATCGCATGTTTGCTGCTCTAAAACAGAATTCTCTTACGCAGAGCTGCTGTGGGTGAAACTCTCAATTACAGAAAGCAACAGCTATAATCCCTATTGCGGAATTATACGTTCCTTGCTGCCTTCATTCCTGAGAATAAACACACACTGCGCTCCCTCTCTCTCTCTCGCTGTCTCTCTCCATCTTCAGGAGCTGCCAATGCCTCCTTCCCTCCTGTATGATGTGGTCAGAGGATTATAAACTGTCTGCCCTGAAAAAGTTGCAATGTCATTAACTTCGTGTGCATCACCAGGCAGTTGACCTCGCTGCGCTAGCCATCTATTTCTTTGCTTTGATTATGTTTTAAAGGTTGTTTTTTTTTAAAAAGATCAATCCCTCAGAACATGTTGTTTTAAACATCAAAGTAAATATTAGTGATGGTGAAATGCCAGAAAATTATCTCATTAGAGCTGAAGGAGCTGTGCTATAAATAGAAAGGAGTTTATAAAATAACCTTGGCAAATATCTTCCAGAGGGGAAGAATCAAACCAAGCGGGAAGCGCGGCGCCGCGCTGGTCAGAGCCGCGCTCCAGGGCAGGTACCCTGCTTCGGCGCCAGCCACGGCTGTGCGGCAAAATTTAAAATTTCCAATGGAGGCTCGTTTGGGGGGACTTTTCTGGTTGAGCGTATGGAGGGATGTAAACCTCGGGGGGCGTTTGCTTTCCTGTCTCAGTCCATGCCAATGCTCGTATTGGCTGGAGATAGCTCAGCCACACCAGAGATCTGTTTCTTATCCTGTTCATTAATGTTCTTGTTAGCAGAGCCCACGTGGTGACAGCGTGTGATCTAGTGCATGACGGGTGATAGCAGGAAGATTTTTGAAGTCTTTGTTCCTTTCTGGTCTCCCCTGTGCTGCGGAGGGCAGAAGGGGAAATGCTTTGTCAGGCGCCCAGGTAATTCCCCAGCCGGTGCAGGGGTGTTCCCTCTGCCCTGCTCGCTGTAGCCTTGCCCGGACTAGTCTGAAATGCCTCTGTCAGTGAGGCTTCCTCCTGCTCTTGGGAGGTTGTTCCAGTGTCACAAAGTTTCTCCATATATGGAACATGCCGAGTGCTCCGGTTGCTCCATCCTCGGCTTCCCGTTGTTCCTGCTTCGCCCCACGGCAGCACCCTCTCCTTTCCTTCTCCTCCTTAGATCCCTAAAACCTCCAGCGCTTGTTGGTGCGTCTCCGGTCGCATTCCCTGAGCAGCTGCTTGTTGGGTGGAATGGGAAAGGTCCTGTCATCTCCTGTAAATCATGCTTTTCCCAGATAAGACTCGGGGGCTGAACTGTTTCGTTTGGCAGAGGAAGACCCCGATAAGCTGCGACCGAGCGAGCAGTCGATGGGGTGAGGTGGAGCCCTAAGGGAAGGCATCGCCTGCTCAACATAAACAGTGTCTGCTACTCATGCGAGAGGCCTTTTTAAGCACCGACATGCAAACCTGTAACATGAGAGCCCCCGTTATCGCTGGTGGCTCAAGGCCACCCAGAGACTGTTACCGGGAGGAGTAAGTGTGGTTATCGTCACGTGAAGCCCTGGTCCAGAGACAGCGTGGGCTCAGCTGCCCAGAGGAGCAGCTCCATGGCAGGCTTTTCAGTGCAGGTTGCATCAGGCCCACCCAGGGGATGATTCTGTTCGAGCACTTATCTAAAGCTTATCTGAAACCCCCAACTCCAAAAACCACTTTTCTTGCCAAGTTTCCAGCAATTAGTTCAATCTAAGCCAGAAACACCGCAGGATGTGTTTGTCACGTCCTGTCCTGCCTAGATCTCAAGTTAACACAAGTGAACTTAAAACAAACAGAATTTGGACCAAATTTGTCAAGTTTTCAGAAACAATTCACAAGTGATTTGGATGATGTCAGCTCAGATGTGCTGAAGATATGCAAGTCAAAAAGATCTTTGCTTGACCCCTCCACCATAGGAAATGTTTGCAGGGCGAGTGGTTACAAACATTTCCTGGGAATCTGTGAGCAGGTCGGATCTCATGCAGCAACTGGGGAGTGAGAAACATGGAAAACCACCAGCCTGGATACAGACTCATTTTTCAACACTGAAGGAGGTTTTAAAGGGTCACCATCAAAGCAAATTTTCCCATCTTGGTTACTGTGAGTGCCTCCAATTAAGTCTGCAACCAATTCAAGAATTGGGAGATTCTCCACTGAGAAACTCTGGAAAAATATTTTAGCTCCATCTGACTTCAGTGGAGCAATGTCGGTGGCACGTGTTGAGTGCAGGGTCTCCCTCCGGCCTCTCCGTTGCTGCTGCTCTCTTACCTCCTGCATTCTCCCAGGCTGGGAAGAGAATCCTCGGGGTGTGCCATGTCTGACTTATTCAGCGTCTTTACGCTTCGGTTTGCCGTCCCAACCCATTGCTATTGTGTTTCCTACTCTTCCATTGTAGCTTAATGTTTAAAGGGAAAATGAGTTAAAATGAATCTATTCCTGTGCAGTTCTGCAAATCCTTCTGAACTCAAACATTCATAAATGTTGGTTCCAGCTGAGCTGAACTTGTGGGTGAGGTCCTGGCCTCCTGCTGTGGGAGTTGTGCCACTGACCTCAACGGGACCAAGACTTCACCCCAAAGTGGCTTCAGTCAAAACCGCAGTGCAAACGATGAGTTCAGTCCTATCAGGGTCAGTGGCTCTTCATTCCCTGGCCATGAACGAAGGCAGCTCCTCCATGGCCGGGCACAGAGAAATGTACTCGGTGGCCTTAGGGCTGCAGCTTCCTCGTTAGGAAGCCGCACATGCTTGTGAGTCGGCATATTTTCTGTTGCACCCTGCCATATCCCATCAAATCCAAACCATCTGGGCCATATGTTTCCCTGAACAGAGAACCTGCAGGGAGGGGAAAAAGGGCCCATAAACTCTGCACAGCAGATCTCACGGAGCTCGCTTAAGGGAGCCGGAGCCTGGAAACGATCTGCAGAGCTTCCAGATCTGTAAGGGCTGGATGGAGTCCACAGCCCGATGTGGTCTGCAAGAATTCATCCTGCTGCAGACCTCCCCTGGCACGTTCCTCCGTGGTAATGTGTCCTGGGGTCTGTGGGTGCTCGCTGTCATGGTCACGCTGCCTTGCACAAAGCGGGCCCCAGGGTGATTGCGTGGGGGTGCCCCCCATGCTCTTGCACAGACTGCCTGCTTGGCTGTCACCAAATCGCTTCTCTGCTTGCCTTGGTTTCCCCTGCTGTGAAACGAAGCCAGGAGCGTTCACCTGCTCGCAGGGAGACTTTGAAAGGCAGGGAGGCTACGGGGACGGCGGCAGAAGCTAGGCTGTGTGTTTGCGTTATCGTGCTCTCGGTGCCCTGGGAGGCTGGGTGCTGCCTCCGCCTCTGCAGAGGGGGGGTCTCGGTCCCGAGGCACAGCCAAGCCGGCAGCGAGGCAGGCAGAGCAGATCAGGACGAGCCACCTCTCTGGCCAACCAGGGCTCCTCTCCCTCTGTGTCACCGCAACGTGGCCGCTTCTCTGAAAGGCCACGTTTCTGATTTCCAGGAAGGACAGCGTGGTTCAAGCTGACTTCGCTGCTTTAGGGTCCCGCTCCACAGCTCACTGCGTTTCCTCCAAGCCAGTTCTGTATGTGACCCCCTGAGACAACCCGGGTTTTGTGAGCCAAACCTGATCTAATGCCAACGTTAACCCCGTTCTGAGAGTGGGGTGGGACCAGAGATCCCCTCGAGTCCCTTCCAACCTCAGTGATTCTTTGATTCAGTCTGGCAGGACCGAATCAGCAACGGGTGCTGGAGACAGGCAATGCTGTGGGTCTTCCCCTGTCCAGGACCGTGCTATTGCTGGGTGCAGCGTTAGACGATGCTGTGCCGTGGTGGTGGTAGAAGGAGCTGCTGATCTCTGTGCTCACCTCAGGTCCTATGGCCCTTGTGGGTAACAGGAGTCACCTCAGATGCTCTTCTTGAGAAGCTCCGTGGGGCTTTCTTGTCTCTCTAGCTTCAGCATATGCGACTGTGCTGTACCGTGGATGCACGTGGTGTGGCAGGCGATGAGAAGGGCTGTAGTGGGGCTCTGCCCTCTGGCATAGCGCTTCCAGTCTGATGACCAGACACGTCTTTGTCGGAGCGTCCCAGCACAGGTACTGCACTACAGATGTGTGGGGTATGGCCCTGCCTTAGGGCCAGGTTGACGGAGTCAAATTTAGGGTGCCACACTTGGTGTGTGAGCCGAGACAGGTCTTTGTAAGGTGTAACTGTGTAAAAACGTGCTACTGCCTGAACTGGGACAAACCGCACATCCCTTTCTCAGACCAGGTCCCTCCTGGAGAGAGCCGGTGGCGGTTACGCAGGTGAGTGGAGCTCGGTGTTGGCACGGGAGGGTGTTTGCCTTTATGCAACCCCAGGGCTCGGTGCCTTGTGTTGCTGTGTTGTGTAAGCACAAAGACTGCTGAAGGGCTGCTGCGGGAGCCAGCTCTGCCGGGACGCAGATGGCTGTTGCAGTGGCTGCATCTGCTTCCCTGCCTGCTCAGAGGTGTGGGTGCTCCTGCCCATTCTGAGAGCCTGGGGCAGTTTCCTGGCACCCTGAGCACAGCAGAGCTTGCTAAATGGTGTTGCTTGCTCAGTGGTGGTGCAGGGGAGCAGTAGGAGCACAGGGAGGGAACTGCTTGTGCGGAGGCCCAGGAGATCTGGATTCCCTCCTGGCTGCGCTGAACCCCGCAGAGAGAAGGGGTTTAAGGTTTATGAAGGCAGTCACGCAGACATGGAGATGCCAGATATAAAAACAGCGTTTGTGTATGGCATATCCAGAGGTATCGGCAGTGCGTGATGGCGTGCAGAGGGGCGTGTGGGTACAGAACACGGACGTGCCTGCAGGTGGTGTGTATCCTTGTACAGATAACGTGTGTCCTCACGCACAGCTGCACACAAACAGCTCCAGTTGTGGTCTGCATGCGTGTGGATGACATGTGCGTACTTACCTGCATGGTGCATGTGCGTAGTTGGCAGGGGCACTGTATGGTCAGCGAGATGCACTTTCTTCTAATGACTGCTCGGGCGTCTTTTTAATTCTGCTGTTTTGTGCGTGGCCGAAGCCAGCAAGGAGAGTGGTGGCAGGGGGCCAGCAAGTCTGGGTCACACTGAGTGGCTCCAAACTATTGCATAAGTCCCGTCTGAAAGTGGACCTGCTTGGTGGAGGCATCTCCTTAAAGCAGAAGAGGTCCAAGGCCGGGAGCATTGGGTTGCTCGGTAGCCACCCTACATCTGGCTGAAGTTGACTGGTCTAGCAGCTGGATTTGGGCTCAGCCCTGGGGCTCGCACTGCCCCGTGCTGAACACCTCTCCCTGATGATGATATGAGCTGGCTCTTCTCTCATGCTTTCCTGTTGAGGACCTCCGAGCATTTTACCACACTTGGAGAAATGCAGTGACCCCAGCTTTCCAGATAGGGCCAGATCCTTACGTAACAGAGAGATAGTATTTCCAGAAAGCAAAGCAGTCGGTGTCAGAGAGAGGTCGGTGCTCCCAGCTCTCCACTTGTATGCCCTTGCTTTGTCATGGGTTTCTTTTGCCCCTTTGCTGGTGAAATTAAAGATCCTGCTGGATTTTGGAGAGGAGCAAGGGGGTAATTCAGTCCTTTCCTCACTAAGGTTGCACTGAATAGACCCGACTGTAAAACAATTCTCGTGTTTTTAAAAAAAAAAAATACTCCCACACAGTACTGGAGTGAGCCCAAGCCCCTGTGAAGCTTGCTTGTACAAAGGGATGGAGGGTGTGCCCAGCTAGAGCACAGCAGGGCCCGGCGTGGAGTGCGGCAGCGAGCCTTCAAGAGGGAGGTGGTGGTCGGAAGGCAGCGAGGGTGTTCCCCTGCTCACCCAGGCTGGTACCAGGGTGCTGGCAGGGGGACGGAGACCCTGGCTCAGACCCCTCGCCTCTTGGGTTCAGGCTGGCAGCATCGGTCTGGGTTTCCCACGTTGCCGGTGAGCGCCTTTGGACAAGGCTGGATCTTATTTTAATAGTGAAAAAGCAGCATCTCTCCTCCGGGTCTAAATTTTGACCCCACAGTCGCTGGGATGGGTGTCTGCAAGGAACTGCTCTCAGGGTGGGGTGAAACGGCCCTTACGAGCGAGGGGGCTGCAGCGAGTGTCGTGGGACCCTCTCAGCCCGGTGGGTGCCAGCAGGAAAGGGAAAGGCAAAAGCCCCTGTCCTTACTCCAGGGTGGGCTTGATAACGGGAGCAACCAGAGGGATGGCGAGGGGATCCTAAGGGGTTGCTGTGGAGCAGTGCGGGCAGTAACCACCCCACGGCTGGAGGCTGCTGTTTTCTGGTGAACAGTGATAACTACGTGTTTCTAATTCTTTGCTTGCCGTGCCCCCAGAGAGGCCAGGCTTGGAGCAGCAAAGCAGATTAAGGTTCGAGCTCTTGTTTTCAGTTCTGCAGACCTGTGACTTTAACCCGTTTTTTGCATTCTGCAGCCGATGCTCCTGGCAGTGAGCTGCTGATTAGTTAATGCTGATTTTTCTGGTTTTAACCCATAATGCTACTCTAGAGCTGAGAAATGACTTCCCAGTGGAAGTCCTGTCATGCTGGCAGGATGACTGCAAAAAGACTTCTGCCATCTGCAACTCAGCATGTTTTCAACTTAGCAGTCCAGCCAAATATTTTGTCGGGAATATCAGGACGGTCTCTCGCTGAAAGCCGGGGAGGTCTCGGGAATCTTTGCATCCACCCGCATGCTCACCACCCACCCGGCCTCTCACCCTCTGCCGCAGGAGGTGCAGCACGGCGGGGGGGAGCAGTGCTGTTTATTCTGTCCTCAGGAACGTGCAGGAACCTGCCAGGAGCTGGGGTGGTGACTGCGCACGCATTGCCTGCCGCCCCAGGGGAGCGCGGCGGGCCAGCAGCCCCCGGCCGGCAGCAAGCACAGAGCTGCATCGGCAACCTGGCGCCCGGAGGGAGGGACCTGCCTGTTGCCAGACCCGGGGGGTGTGCAGAGTCAAGGTGATGAGGAGGAGGAAGGTAGAAATGGTGAGAAGTGATTTGGGATCGGTTTCAAGGAAAGGAGGCAAGAGCGTTGTTGGTGGCTTTTCCTCATCCCCCGTTGCCCTTCCCTTCCCCTCCTTACACTGCAAATGGCGAGGAGAGGCCGGAGGCACTGGTGGAGATGGGAGGGCTGACGGTACGGAGGGCGGCTGGGTGCAGTGGGGGGACGGCAGGGAGATGTCCCCTTTAGCCGTGAACTGCAAACAGGCCCTGTCCGTGCCTGGCTGGAAGGACTGAGCTCTGATTTCTTGCCACAGTAGTGACTGGCCAACATCGCCTGCTCCTCCGATCTGGACCAAGAACCCTGCTAAATTAGACATGCAGATCGGCTGCATGGAAGTTGATGTTTGATGGGCTTGGTTGAAAATGCGAGAAAACGACTAATTTTCCTTGAAGACTCTGGTTTTGGTATGTGTTTGTTTTATATCTGGCCGGAGCCATCTGACTGTGTGTTTTCTTATGCTGAAAAGGCTGGCCTGGGTCACTGGGGGTGGCTTTCTGCTAGGCGCCTTTGGATGCGTGCTGGAGACCTTGATGCCGGAGGTGGCCACTGGCACGTGCAGCTCGCTGCGAGGCTGACCGCGCAACGGTACCATTGAGTTGTCTCTGGAGACCCGGGCAGGGCTGCCTTCGGCCGCTGCCTGGCAGAGCTCACCAGGGCTTTTGCTTTTAAGACGTTCTAGTCCCCAATTAAACGGCGTCCTCAGCCCTCACGCTTTTTGTGAGCTCCCCGCCGTGTGCTCTCACAGGGAGGTGGAGATGGGCCTGGTGGTCTCGGCATCCCCTGGCTCTGATGGCTCTTGTCTCTGCGGGTCAGGCAGCAACAGGCGTGCGGCAGTTTTCTGAGTGTCCCCTGAGCAGAGCAGCATGGGCTGGAACCGGGACAGTCCCTGGAGACCACGGGCAGGAGTTGTCCTTCTGCCTTGCGCCAGTATTTGGGAAGTAGATTTCAGCCAAGGGTTTACAGCCAAAACTTGTGGGCCGCCATGAGGCAGCGACAGCAGGTGAGAAGAGGGCTGTTTTTTCAGAAAACATGGCAATCGTAGGATCGGCATCCACGAGCTACAGGCACCGCAAGGTTTGCCGTGTGGCTGCAGTGGGCAGCTGTGATAACAGGCAGTAGGTAGCAGCCCACTGCGTGGAGCAGGGGGTCCGTGCAGGTGGTGGGCAAGCCTGAGAAATCTGGTGATGCTGCTGCCAAGTGCCTCTCCAGGAGGCCCAGGAGCCACACATCCCAGCCCCCCGCAGTCCCCACCGTGTTTAGCTTGGTTTCCAAAGAGAATAAGGCCCGTGGAGCCAGCCCTGTGTTTGCAGCTCTTCCCCCCGATGAAAACTTTTGAACTAGTAGGACAATTTCAAGGTGGAGTGGATGGAGGAGCAGGAATCGCTACGGCGCTGTGTTTGCAGGGGCTGTGCGCGCTGGCCACGTAGTTGCCCTGTTGCGGGGTCTAAGTCCCGCTCAGCCCCTTGGCGGGGTCAGGAGGGAGCCGGGGCTGAAGCTGGCCAAGCTGTGGGACGTGGTGTTGCAATAACCCCGGCATGGTTGGGAAGCACCAGTACTCAGAAGAAAGAAGAAGTAACCGTGAGAGCCGGTGACTTTCATTAATTCATTAATGCCATTGCTAATAGCACAGCCCAGAAACACTGTTCGGGGTGAAGCGGTGCGGCCGCGGGGCGCTGCTCTCGCTGCTCTCGCTTCTCGCAGGCGCTGCATGTCAGGAAGATGTCAGCGGAAGGGCCGGGGGCTGGGGGGGTGCGCTGCAAGTATTTCCTCCCAGCAGGGAAAGCTGGAAGCAGAAGTCTGTGTTTGTATTTATTTCTCTCTCAAAAAAGGGAAGAGGACACCTGAGCTCATAATTTGCAAAAGTTGGATGAGAAACCTGGAAGCCGCCGGGCCCTGCATCTTTAAAAGCAGTTAAATTCCTCTTCTCTGCACTAGGAGGCACCTTGAACCTTCCTCTTGGCCCTGAGCAGAGCCCATCTGCTTCCTATTACCTTCCCATAAAGCTGCCTCCCTGGCCAAAAAGCCGGGCTTTCAGGGAATTCTGTCTGCAGCCCCGATGTTGAAATTAGTAACAGTTGTCATCTGTTTTTCTTTTTTTCCTCTTCTCTTTGCTTTATTCTAGCTTGAATTTTAAACCCCCTCCCCAGCCCTCCCCCTTCTCGCGTGTTTTTGGTGTGGGAAGAGGCGACCTCGAAGCCGGCATCGGCCCCCGCTCCCCTCATCCCCGCCGCCGCCGCCTCCTTGCGCGGGCGGCCCGGCCCACGGGTTCACGCGGCGAAAGCCACCTTGGCGCGGGGAGCGGGGAGCGTCAGCCGCTCGCGGGGCGCCTGCCAAGGACAACGAATTCCTCGGGAAGGAGCAAATCAGAACCGGCCCAAGTGAGGGAGGCACGAGACCGGAGAGGTCACCCTGTGCCCCGGGCCTCCCCGTGGCCCCTCCATCCCGGCCTGCGAGACCCCGGCGTCCCACCGGCCCCCGCACGGGCCCGGGCTCCTCGGGCTCGTCCATGCCTGCCGGCCGCTGCTGCTCAGAGAGCAAAACCTGAAAACTGAGGTTATGGAAAACTTTATACGTATTGAAGCAGCCACGGAGCCCACGCTCCTCCAGCGCTCTCCTCGTTGTTACGGGTCCGTCTCTTGCAGGGGATGGGCTCGTCAGGGTCTCAGAAGCGAAGCGCCGCCGGGCAGGGGCCATGTTTTCCTCGCCGTGTGCGTGGAGGAATCAAAGCCGGGCCCTTCCCCCAGCCCGGCTTACGGGAATTTTGCAGCTGTAATTCCTGACATGTGCTGCTCCGAACATGCCTCCTTCCCCCAGGGTTGGGGCTGCGGGGTCTCGGTGCCTGCAGCTCCCTCCCAGCCCTGCTCCGGGGGATGCGGAGGAGCTGGGACTGAAGGGGAAGGGCAGAGGGGAGGCGAGGGCACCCGTTGCGACTGCCGCAGCTCAGGGTCGCAGAGAGGCGGAGGAAGGACAGGAAATAATGACAGCCTTGAGGAAGCGGGTTCAACAGCTGGAAAACAAGAAAAATTAGTAGTGTGAAGCCCGGGAGAAAATATACTTCAGCTGAGCGGCTTTCTGTCCGCAGACCCTGGAGCCGTGACAGGATTTAAAAGCTGGAATCTCGAGCTTTAATAGATGCTGAAAAATGCTGACTTAGGAGAGGGCCGCAGCACGCATGGCTTTCGTTTCGCCTTCTCCCTTTTCCAGTTCACTTCCCGCAGCCCCGCAGGGAGCAGGCACAGAGCAGCTCGCGGTAGCCGCAGTGCTTGGCCGTGCATTGCCGCAGCCCCAGCTCTGCCCTCTCTGCGCCGCAGCCGGGGGTGACACTACCAAGGGTGCTGTCACCAGGTGGACATGGCCTCGTGGACCCGTAGCGCTGATCTCGGCACCCTCGTGCCATGGTGGAAGAGGGTGGAAGAAGTCCTGCCAACCCTCTTGCCTCCACTGCCTGCTTCCCTTTACCTGTTGCTGGTGAGTGGAGCAGCTCGAGATGAGATTTAGGCAGTTTTTCCGCAGTCAGGCAGTTTATTCTCAGTTGCTGATCGCGTGCGCGGTCTTCGAGGCCGCTGTCGTGTGTGTTGTGTCCGGGCTTTGCAGAAACCAACCTGGCAAGTGGCACCAGATGTGACTGGGGAGAACATCCCGAGGCCTCACTGATGGTCTTTGGCCATTTTTAACTGTAAATAAACAGTTAAAAATCTTAACATTTAAAAGATGAAACTCCAATTGGTGATTTAAAGATGCATGATTAATCCTCCCAACGTTTCTGTCTGGTAGGGGAAAACCATTAACTTATTTAGATTAATTATTGGGGCAGGAATCATCTCTTTGGTTTCTTCTTGTACCTCACCTGCATAGTCTCTGGTGATGGGTGTTATTCCAAGCCCCCGCAGCACAAATAACATTAACTGCATCAGAAAGATGGGAAAACAGAAGTAGAAATAAATTGCAGACTCCCCTGGGGACACGAGGTGAAGGGGAGCGTGGCAGACCCGAGGAGGAACCGGGCTCTCTGCCCTGCGCTCCAGCCAGTCTTCGCTATTTAAAACACACAAGAGCGGAGCGAGGCGAGGGTTAATGACGTTATTCCAAGTGTTACCTTACTGGGGTGAGGACCGCACACATGCCCTGGCTACTGACACCTTTGCGAAGAGCACCATGCTCCCGTCTCCATCCCAGCCTCATCTTCCCAGCAGCTCAGCAGTATCCGTCCTGCCTTGCCCTGCCGCGCTCCGGCGCCGCCTGCGGCTGTGCAGGTCCTTGCCGCATCGCCAGTCTGAAGCCAGACTTCAGTACGTGTTTATCTGTCGCCTTTGCGGGAACTTTTGCATTGCGCTGAGGGGCTGCTCTCGAGCAGAGCATCGCTGTTCAGATATTTGGGATTCTCCGGGCGGTTGTTAGGTATGTGCCGTGTTCGTTGCATACGTCATCTAATCGCTGGATAGAAACGAAAACCACAGGTTTTATGCAACTCTCCAGCACTATGTGAGTTTTGTATAATTGCCTCAGACTGAGTGGAAATTATCTGCAAGCCAAAAATCTTTCACTGAAGCAATTAGCAAATCATTTTAAATAACAAATACAATTGGAATCTCACGATCCATTTGTGGATAGAGCTGAGGGTAAGGGTGAGTTCACTGAATGGGCCCTTTGTTTTCCATCACTTTTTTAGGTTTAGCTGACACACTCCGAGAGCAAGTGCGCTTCTCTCCGTGCAGTGGCGGTCGTTAAAGTGTATTTTAAAGCCAGGGGAACTGGAGTAGAGAGGATTTCTAGGTTGCTGCTTACTACCCCGCTAATGCTTTTATTTTGTGCTCTCCTTTAAGAGATCAGGTAACTGTGACCAGGTCGCTCTTCGGTCTGCGCTTCCTCGTGGCCATTGCTGCAGGACAAAGGGTTCCTATTCATTCTGAGCTCCTTTCCTCCGGTATAAGGTATACACCAGACCTTTAGTGCCGCCGTCAGAGCGGTGCCGGGGCTGCGCTGGGAGCAGAGTTCACCCCAGGAGAGCAGCCCGGTGTGCAGTGTCCCTGTAGCAGGATAACGCAGCTTTCCGATGCTGTGAACTGATGTGGTAAATTGCATTTGCGTTCGCTTCCCGTCCTTTTCTCCCCTTCCTTTTTCTTCCTTTCCATCTCACTCTCCCCTTCTCTAAGACTGGGCTTTCCTCGTTCACCCTGCACACCATTCTCTCCCTCGTGTCCTTCTCCTCCTTTGTTTCCCCTCTGCCCGTCTCTCCCGTTCGCTCATCCCCACCCTCTCCTCCGCAGGGGCAATGCCACCCAGAGCCTGCGGTTCGAATTAGCCCATGCTGACCCCACTGCGCTGGCCCGGGCACAGCACGCTGCAAAGACACCGTCGGCCTTGCTGCTTTGGGGAGAGCACGGAGCGGCCGAGGATGCCTGCGGAGGGACCGAGGACTCCTGTCTCTACATAAGCGGTGGCCGAGGGAGAGACATGTTGGGACAGCGCCCTTTCAGCTGGCACAATACTCCCTGCACTGAGACAAGCATCGCTAACCATGGCAATAGCTTGGAGGCTTCTCACATGGACTGTCATCTTCACTGCGGCTGTGTGCAACTTTCCCGGTTACACCTTCCAGTCACAAGGTAGGGATCGCCGTGGGGAGGGAAGCCGGGTGCACCCACCTCTGCTGGCAGAAGCCCTAATGCTGGCCCCGGGGGAGGTTATTAGGGTAACGTGGTGCTGGGGAGTAGGTGGAGACACCCCAAATTCTCTGCTTGCTGTACTGCAGCAGAGCTCCTCCTGCTGAATTTGCAGGTGTTTTCCATTGACCTCCGAGGAAAGGATGTGTTTTCCTCTCGGATGTCGCACTCCTTGACTTTCTGCAGGATTCAGAGCAGCAGGGTCCGTGTAAGACGAGAGCCACGTACAGGTTTAGAAAGCGAAGGGGATGTGGTGGGAACAGAGGAAGCTCCCCTTGCGCTCGGGCGGAGCGGCGCATCCTCGGCTGAATAGAGGCTTTGTTACGAGGAGGGTTGTGCGTGTGCCGCCAGCCAGCGCGCTCCTGAGCTGTCCTCTGCGCCCGCGGGGATGGAGGTCTCTGCCGGAGCATACAAATGCAGCCGAGTCTGGACAGATGTGTGCTGCTGGAGGAGCAGTTCTAGTTTGTGCACACGTTTCTGTAAGTGCTACCGTTGGTAAATGCTCAAACCTGCTCAGGTGTGAGCACTCTGTACCTGTCGTGTACGTCTGTGCGCTTCCAGTGGTCTTGTGTTGAAATACAGAGCCACACGTGCAAGCGATCGCAAGGAAAGCAGAATGTGGGTCTCTCGTACATAGCTTTGTGCCTTTGTACACGATTTTATTCTAGGTTAGGAGTGAAGGGACTGGAAAGGTAGACCGCCTTGTACCCAGCCTAGAGTACAAACACAGCACCGGTATTAAGCAATTTAACTACCCTGTGTTATCTGCCCGTGCTGTATCTGTGCAATTTCTTGCGAGGCAATATGAACACTCCCCTCAGGCACCAGAGGTAAGACGAAAGTTAGACATTTATCTGTGCAAGGTGTTAAAACCTTGGCAGCATACTTATGCAGCCCTAATCCTGAAATACCATGTGTGCCCAGATTGATTGCAGTAGGACCAAAGTCGGTGATGCACCCAGGCTGCTGAGTAGTGCGGTGCCCTCGGGCTGTAGTTACCGTGGCTGTGGGTTGTCTTGCGAAGCAGAACTGGAAAGAGGAGCAAAGGCAGCCGAAGGCCACGCGCCGGCCTGGGTCTGAACACCCTCTCGTTGCTAAAGGTGGGGCGCTGCCGTACTGCAGCTTGCGCTGAGTGAAAGGAGAGGCAGTCAGACACGGAGCTGCGTGCTGTGCAGGCGCTGTGCAACGTGCAAGGTTACACAGGCAGATTTCCTTGAATCTGAAACAAACACGGTTTCTGGTCCTTTTCGCCAAAACCTCTGGCAATGCCTGGGGTGACTGTTCTGGGCTTCCCGCGTCCGTCAGTTCACACCTCTCTCCATCTGCAGCACCACGTTCGCAGCGCAGCGACGCTCTGACAAGGGTTTTGCTGCCAGATCACCTCCGTCCTGATTCACAGCAGCTCAGATCCTCCCTCACTCACGAGTCCCCGCACCGTTTGCTGATACACCTCAGTCTAAACCCGAGGGCTCACCAAAATTACAGTTAATGCATTTGTGCTCTCCTAGATACTGGCTTCCCCTGAGCAGGTCTGGGGAACGAGTCTCAGCCCATGACGTTGGTGGGAGCATGGTGCCGTGGGAGCACCACGCCGGGGATTGCAGCCTGTCCCCTCCCCAGTCCTGTCCAGTCCCGAGGGCCAAGCTGCCCCATGGGGCCCTCCTGCTCTCAGAGCGCTTTTTTAGGCTCCCTGCATCTGGAACGGTTGGCGTCAGGCTATTGGTGTTACTCAACACTTCCTTTCACCACGCTGCTGAGATAGTAAGTACATAATCCTCACAACACCCTTTCAAGAGGGTGAAACGCTGTTATCTCCTCTTAGCAGCTGGAGGCATGGAGAATAAAGGCCAGTGTTTTCAACAAGCCACTGATTTTGACTGAGTGACTTGCTCCAGTTAGCAGTGCAGCAGGATTCACGTGCCCCGTGTGCATGACTCCAGATCAGTGTATTTAGTTTATGCAGGAAAAAGATTAAGGTATCATAATCATAAGCTGTAATTATCTTTGTGGGAAATAGCAGCCCAGCATTGAAGGCATCTTCAAGCCAGCAGAGATGTAACGAGATTCAGATGTAACGTGTGCGCTCAGGCTGCAGTTTTTAACAACGCGGGGAACAGCAGCTGAAACAATTGACCGAGGAGTCAGCACATGCCCACCATGGCTGAATGGGTTTTAATCAGAAGGAAATTATCTGCTAGTGCCTTAGTTTAACCATAGTGATAGATTAGATGTTCTCTGTGTTATAGAACATCAGGTGAGGATAATCTCACTGCTCCCGGCTCACGCGTAAACTGATGGACCCTTGGAGGATGTAGTGAAACGGGCACAATGCCAGGGCAGCCTGAAGCCGCGGGATCCCATAGCATTTTCCACAGCCAGCCCTTAGGAATCGTGTCTGGGCTGCAGCTGGGGCTCCTCTTTGCTCTGGTGACAAGACCAGAGCAAACATCTGCTTCCTTTTCATCCTTTAAGCAGCTCTGTAATGAGAGAAGCAACGGTAAGCGTACAAGGAGGGAGCAAAATCCTCCCTCCTCCACTTTCACCTTCCCTCTCTTCTTCTTTTTGTTCAGCTTAGCCCTCTACCTCCCCTGTGCCCTTTCCCTTCCTCTGCCGTCCCTGCCCCTGCAGATGTGTGCTCCCTTTCCACCAAGGATGGGGCAGCGAGGTACCTCTCCCCACACCAGTCCTTCCTGCTTCCCTTGCTCTGTCCTGGGAGGTCTGTGGTCCCCCAAGGGTGCCCAGTGTCCCGCACAGCCATGGGCAGGTTTTCCTGGAGAAA
This sequence comes from Balaeniceps rex, assembly GCA_013401315.1. Classification (NCBI taxonomy): domain Eukaryota; kingdom Metazoa; phylum Chordata; class Aves; order Pelecaniformes; family Balaenicipitidae; genus Balaeniceps; species Balaeniceps rex. The sequence continues at coordinate 42,949 of VYZW01027827.1, read as the reverse complement.
AGCTTTTTATAGCATCTCCTTCCAAAGCGATTTGACAGCTCTCTGGAAACACCAGGCTGCTTATCACCAGCGCAAGCCCTTCTGATACAGTGGGTGCAGTACTGCACGTTTCAGGCCAAGATCTATTAATACAGCATGAAGCGGCTGAGAGGGCAGAGGGAACATGATGGCTTTTCTGGAAGGAAGGAAGGGCCAAACAGTGCTGTGGGGAGCTCCTAGTATGGTCTGTAATATGGGGAGCATGACCAAGGTGGAGATGAGCAAATAGGGAATAAGGGAACATCTGGTGTTGGGTGGAATACGCAGGGTTAGGGAGTAAGAGAGGTCCTAATCTCTCAGAGCCTGATCGAATCTTTTACATTTTGAGAGGAGAGGAAGGAGCCAGCTGTAACACTGCAAGAGGACACTGGCTTCTTCCTTGTGTTGAAAGTCGCTGTTACTTTTTCCCATTTGTGGCATCCCCACTCTAAAGCATCGCTTCCTAAAACGTTCACGTGATGCAGGGCACTGCTCTTAGACCTTTCTTCCCGTGCCTCAGTTTCCAGAGTGACATCCCTGAGAGGATGCACGGCGACTGGCACGACAGCAAAAGCAGGTTCTCACACACAACCTCACCCCCAGGCTCTGGACACTTTTTTTCCTCCTGGACGTACCTTGCAGGTCAGGAACAGGGACTGCAGCCCAGGGTCCTAGGCCCTTTCTAGCCACTGCGTGCGCAAACCTCCTTCCGAGTCACTGTTTTGCAAGCCCATGTGGACTGCAGAGAGGGAAAAAGAAAAACAAGACACTTCCGATAGCAAATTTTTCCAAGCCTGAGGTCATTGCTTCAGTGCAAATAGTCACTCTTGTTTGCCTGGCCGCATTGCACGCGAGGCGGTGCGATGCAGGAGAAGCTGGAGCACAGGAAGTTAAAAAACTAATAATTATTTCTGGCTTGTTGAGACAAGGGAGAGGTGCCAGAAGTGCTTATGGTTTGGAAGGATGGGAGCTAACCCCTAAACCCAGCTGGTGGGAAGGACTGTCCCATTACCGGTGGCCAAGGAAACCACTCTGTCAGGCTCCCACACTGGAAAACACACTAGAGGAAAAGGAAACTTTCCAGTGCTGCCATGTGGTAAGAGTGTAATTTGGAGTCCAAATTTATGATGGCTGGGAAGGCTTTGAAGATGGGTGCTGTGGAGCCAGGCGAAATGCAGCCACCCTGGAGCAGCCTGGCCTCTCCCATTTGCTTAGGAAACAACTACAAATAGGATGCAGAAAGCACAGTAGGAATATTCCAGAATGAAAAGAGGGCAAATCCTCTCCCACTCCATGAGCAAACCTCCAGCCACGAGGGGTTCAGAAGAACACACTGTGACGGGGGAGCTATCCTGTCCATGACTTTTTGCCTCTTCCAATGAAGCCTCTGGTACTGAGGGCTGTCAGAGACAGCTGGACCTCCGGTCAGATCCAGTCTGGCAGTCCCTGTGACATTTTGCTTGGAAAATGAGAAATTTCTGTAAAGGTTGTGCTGATTTCTTTGACAGCCAAAAGTGTTGCGTTACCGTGTGAGTGCAGGCAGACGTTTTGGACAGTGACCTTGTCAGAGCACATTTCCTAAGTGGTACGAGACAGGCTCAAAAACTCAAGTGCCCCAAGAGAAGGTGCTAAGCCAGGCTGATACGATAAAGAGCACCAAGCTGGTGAGCTGGGAAGGCAGGATGGCGTCATAGATAGAGACCTGGCTGAGGAATCAGGATGTCTGACTTCTGTTCTTGCTGCCTTTTCAGCACAGCTGGGGAATTCCAGTTACCCTCTTTCTTATTTTGATTGCAAGATCGGCATTGCAAGGACATCCTCTTAGGAGGATGCCCAGTACCTAATGCACCAATGGAGCTGTGATGGGGGAGGCTGGTGTGGTGCTATTATTATGTGAGTTATCAACGCAGAGTTAGCAGGTCCATATGGCAGCTGTAGATGCTCTGAAGAACCCCGCAGTTCCTTCACAAGACTGTCATCTCCTGAGACAGTGTCGCCTCAAGGCTCACTCTGGCTCGCTTTGAAGAGAGCTTGCTGTTAGCTTTGTTACTGAAAGGATGCAGGTTAAAATAACCCTCCAAACCACAGGGTGACTCTGCACAACCTGGAGCCCCTCTGCCCAGTGGAGATGGAGAGATGGGGGATGGTCCAGGTCCAAAGCCACAATTTGGGTGTCCTGAATGGCCCCTTGGACCAGTCTGTTTCTCTCCATCACCTGCAGAGGAAGAAGGTTACGCTCCGTAGGCTCAAGGTCTATTGATACCCCAGGGCTCCGTAGGCTGAAGGCCTTTGGGAATGCCCCAAGGATCCTGCAGCCTGGACAGAGCAGACCCTCTGCATCAGGTCCCTGTCCCTCCACCTTGCGCCGGCTGCGGCTCAGTTGTGCTCAGGCGCAGCCGGCTCCGCGCTGAAGTCGCTGGGTGTTTTACTCTGACTCTCTTTGCAGAATGTCATTCCTGCTGTGTTTGCTTTCCCTCCCCAGAGGAGTTCCTCTCCAGCCTCGATCACTATGAAATTGCGTTCCCCATCCAAGTGGACCAAAACGGGGACTTCCTTACCTTTGACGTGAGAAGCCAGCTGAAGCATCGTCCTCGGCGCAGTCTGGGTTCCTTGCCCTACGAGCCGTCTGAGCAGCAGGTTTTCTACAAAGTCTCTGCCCACCGAACCCAGTTCCTTCTCAACCTGACACTGCACTCCAACCTGCTGGCTGAGCACTTCACTGTCGAATACTGGAAGCGAGACGGTGTGGACTGGCAACATGATTTCCATGAAGACTGCCACTACGCGGGCCACTTGCAGGATCAGTACCTGAACTCAAAAGTCGCCATCAGCAACTGCAATGGGCTGGTGAGTCTCTGTATTTTGCCCAGCCAAGGGCAATACTAACAACTAGATCTGCCCATAAAGCAGAGCTGATTGCAGCCTCTTTGATCTTTGCTGTACAAATTCAACCCGGTTTGGGTCCCAGCAGGTGGGAAAGGCATGGGGTTGGTGTCAAGCTAGAATATGGCACACTGGCATCAAAAGTCAGCTGAGGATGAAGAAGGCCACATCCCTTCGTTACATCTGTAGGGGTTCCTGATCTGTGTTTCGCTTGTAGTCCAGTTTCTGCCAAAGTCAGTGGGCATTTTTCCATTGATTTTAATTGGAATGGGATAATCCAGGCTCTAGACCATTGTTCTGGCTCTCGCAGAACTCTCCCCTCCACTTCCAACAGCAACAGCAGAAGATACGTTTCGCATATGCTAGTGAGGAAGAAGTGCAGGAGGGCAGGAATTTCACAGCACAACTGGGAATGTCAAAAGTGCATTCAGAGCCTTGCAATTCCTGGGGTTGCCAGTCACTTCTGTCCAGATTTCAGGAGCTAAAAATGTGACCTCTGGGGGAAAAACTGAAATAATCAGTTTTTCAATATGAAAAAGAGAACATCAAGAGGAGACAAGATGGCATTCCTCAAAAACAGCGAGGGTGCTGTAAAGAGGGTGGGAATGATTGATTTTGCATGTCCTAACAGCTAGGATTAGACATCATGGTCTTAAATATCAGCAAGAAAGCTTGGTGGTAGACATTAGTGGTAAGGATAGCTGAGCCCTGGACTAGATTGCTTGGAGAGTACGTGGCCCCGACATCGTTGGAGATCTTTAAGAATAAGCCAGACGAATGCCTCTCAAAAATACTCCAGGTATGATTCATTAGCTCTTCCAGCATTGGGAATAGACTAAGGACTTCCATCCATATTTTTCTGTGATTTTTCTGATATTTCTGGCTCACAAAGCACATTTCATGACCTGCCAGATGGAGGGATGGAGCAAACATACCCTGTTAGCGAATCCCAAGGATGATGGCTCCCTCGGAGGGGTAACATGTAGAAAGAGACTCTGTAGGCCAGATTCATGTTTATGCTACAGCCCCACCTCTTAGCAGTATTCTGGCAGTGTGGAAGAGCTTCCAAATGGGAATGAATTCACGTTTGATTTATTGCTAAATTACACTGCCAGAACAGTGCTGTGGGTTATTAACAGAAATGAGAATCTGACTCATTATATCATAGAGTCTAATGTTTCTATCTCACAGCCAAAAATCAGAGCTGCATAAACTCTTGGTTCCCTAGTTAGCCCTTTGTTTAGGTACGGGAACTCTGCTGAAGTCCCTGACAATTCACCGGTGTTCACAAAAGCGCTGAAGGGTGAGCTGGATGCTGCTGGCTCAGAAGGGATCTGGCATCAGCCTGCCTTCCCACTTCAGAGGGCAGCAAGTCCAGGGCAAGCAACGGCCCGGCAGCACTCGTGCTGGGAGAATGTAGTCCGCAGGCTGTGTTTATCTCTGGAGAAATACCAGGGGCTGTCTGGAGGAAAATGCAGCCAGGCACAAAGAGGGACGGGGGGTCATCCAACAACCTCTCCTTTTCCTGAACTCTGTCCTTCTGCCCTCGAGAGCTACGGACATCAACAAGGAGGTGGGAGGAGGTCTTCTGGGTTAGCGAGGACGACAGGGTCAGGAATTTGGACAAGAGGAGTCTGGCATCTTTTTAGCTGGCAGAGTCGGGGCTGTACTTGCCACCAGAGAAGACCTGTTGCAGGGCTCTGGTTGATCAGTAACAGCTGATCCGCTTGTGCAATCCCTCGGCCGCAGCACGCTCCCCTCCGGGCAGGCATCAGTCGGCTTTGGAGGGGACAGGTAGGGACAGAGGGGGGTCTCCAGTTGCTGAGGTCTCAAGGTTCATGCTGACACGTGCTGGGGGGGCACTGCACACAGTGACCCACGTTTGTGCAGACCTGACTTACTGATGATGCGAAGGGGGTTGTGTGCTGGGCACAAGCAGGGACCAGGTGCTGATTACGGGGTGAGCTGTGCACGAGGAGGACAGAAAGGGACGATTGCGTCCACAGAAGCGTCCAACACAAAGCTGTGAAAAGAGGTAACAAACCCCAAGCCAGCCTCCTGTCCTCAAACTCCCACATCCCTAAGCAATTTCTGTGGCTGCAAGGTGTACCGCTGTAAACCGCTTTGTTTCCAAACATCCACAGTGTAATTTGCACCTTACGGCACACCCCAGCTTTGGACTGTCGATATCTGGGCATGCTCCCACTGACTCGTCTTCCCACCCACACACCCTGTCACCCCGGCCTGACGGCAGGCAGGCAGCGTGGCTCCCCCCATGCGTCTCCCGTGGAGACCACACCGTGCTGCGCTTCAGGCTGAGCGGGGGGAAAGTCACCCAGGCTTAAGTTGTCAGAAGCAAAGGGCAAAATGGTCCATTTTCCAAAACACGCAGAGCCGTGAGCTGCCGGCAGGGCCAGCTGGAGCCCTGGAGCCTGCAGGGAGCAGCCTGGGCAGCTTTGCCTCAGCCTGGCCAGGAGCTGAAATCCCTGTCTTAAGCAAAGCCGTGTTTCATCCCACTGACTGCATGAGATCCCAAGGACCAGTGTCCTGCCATCAGAAAAATCACAGCGAGGAGAAAACAGCTTTAGGAGGGAAATGCCACTGTCTTACCTCTTGTGTCAGAGCTCATCAAAGGACAGTTTAAAGGCCAGGTTTTCAACCCTGTGTGTCTGTGCTGAAATTGTGCTTTCACCTGAAAAGCCCTCCTGAAGTCAGCATGAAGGTTAACTGCTTGGAGCAAGGCAGATGGCCCCGCTGCTGAGGCTGCTGTCGAGCTGCTCGTGTGTACGTACGAGGAGGTGGAAGAGCTGAATTGCAGCATGTGGCTGTGCTTTTCTTAAGTGTGGTTATAAGTTAATAGCGTAAACCATCCTTGCTCTGCGGATGACCTGGGTGAATCATAGGCAGGATATCCAGTTCAGCTCCCCCACAAACCACAGGGATCTCTCTAAGGACTTCTTGCCGCCCCCTTTCAAGAGGCTTGTGTCACATCCAGCGCCTGGACCTCAGAGCTCCGTCTTTGGGGTCAGCGACAGGGCAGTTTTCAGACTCCTGTGATGGCCGAGCTTCATTGCCGAAGGATGCCAGGGAGGCGGTGGAGCTTCCTGCCTCTCGTGCTCTGCAGAGGCTCTGGGTTTAAGTAAGAATGGCTCTTTTCTGGCGGTACATGGTCTTCGGGCAGGACGTGCTCTCCCCTCCTGCTGCTCTGCCCCAAGCCGGTGGTGACCTCCTTCTCCCTGTCCCACAAAGCCGGCAGCCAGCTGGCTTCGCAGGCCGACACTCGGCTTTCCGCCGGAGCCCTCGCCAGGCTAACCTCACAGTACCTCGCTTGTGTTTGAAATGGTGGAGCTGAGCCAAGAGCAACAGAGCCTGGTGCAGGAGGAAATCCCCCGGCACTCTGGAGATGGGGACTTCGCTGTGCACACACTGCCCCGATTCAGCTTTCATGGCAGGGAGGGAGAGGGGGAGAGACCTATTACAGAGGCAGCATCCACCCCAGAGACGCTGTCCCCCACGAACGCCCAGCAATAATGCTGTTACGCAGGTGGTGCCTTGGAAGGACCTCAAGGTGTTTTACGAGACCTGCTTCCCCGCTCCCCGTCCTGGCAGATCAGGGCTCCTGTCCCCCTTGCATGGAGGGGAGCTGGTAAAGTGCTGTGACATCCCAAGGACAACACCGGTGCAGAGCTGAGGGCAGAACGGGGGTGACGCTCACACACAGGGAGTGGGAGGACAGTCGGGTAACGTGGGTCTTAGACTTTTGGGATACTTCTTGTCCTGCTTGAGCAATGTCAGGCATGTTTCTGTGCCTCGGTTGCTTGCTGGTAAAGTTCGGCTGATAGCACACCCATATTTCTTGGCGTTAGGTGAGATTCAGTGCCAGGAGTTGTTACAGTGATGGAGCTTCTACTTGTGTTGTGTTGGGCTGCCAGAAACTCCTTGGGTTGCTCAGAGCTTTTAGGTAGAGGGAAAGCTTGCTGCGAGGGTGGGACCAGCTGCAGAGGAGAGATCTTGCAAGCACTTGGTGGGTTTGGCTGCTCATCCTGCTGGGGTCTGCTCCTGCCCAGTCGTCACCGTCTCACGAGTGGGTCTGCTCACAGAGAGCAAAGTCTGGGCTCACAGCTGAGATTCATCCAGTCAAGGCGTAAAATAAGGGAGAACAACACAAAGCAAATAAGGGAGCAGAAACAAGGTCATCTGGCTGAGGTGGGCAGCCAGAGGTGTAAGAGGGGCAGTGATGCCTACGGGGCACAACGCAGGTTTCAGGCTGCAGCGGAAGGTTGAGGCTTGGTTGCCTCACTGCTAATCAGACTTCAGCTGTTAAAGATTCAGTGTGTTTCTCAAAAGCCTCTGAGCATCGACACTCCTCTGCAGCAATGTGCCCGAGTTTCCCAGCTGGTGGTAACGGTCCTGAGCTGCTTTCATCAGTGAGGTCGAGAAGTATGGGAGGTAGATCTCACTGCAGAGTCGTGCTGCTATTTGAAGGTATGGTATTTAGGATCCCACAGACAGCTGTCAGTTAGACCGAGTGGGTGGAATAGGAAACAACTTATTCATAATTTTGCAAGGAAAGACTGCGATTTCCAGAGGACTTTAGTGAACACAGATGTCCCAAGGCATCCACGACCATCTGGCTCAGTTTTCTCTGGTCTGTAGGTTCATACAGTTCAGTGTTTGCGTGTAAATGAAGGATTCCTTCACATTCTCAAAAGTATTTGTCAGTCCCCAGAAATTCCGTGGTTAATCGTCAGAAAGCTCATTACGAGAAGCCACCGGTATGTCACCCAGTTCTCTCTCTACCTCTTTTATTGCCTTCCGTCTCTTTCCTTCTGCAGCATGGGGTGATCGTTGCAGATGAGGAGGAATATTTCATTGAACCGCTGAGCCCGGGAGCCAACGTCAGCACAGGGAGCGAGGGCAAGGGCAGCCCCCACGTCGTGTACAAGCGATCATCTCTCCAGTACCCACACATGGATGCAGCCTGTGGTGTGCTAGGTATCTGTACCCACCAACACATCCTCAATCCATCCCAGTGCAGGCTGGCAAAGTCCCGGTAGACCAGGCTTTGAAGGTCCACACTGCTCTATATGGCAAAGAACCAAATTTATCTCCTGCCTTCAGGAAAGTTTTCTGTATTTACTTTTACCCGTGTTAAGGATTTCTGGTGGCCTGGTCTTTGGAAAGCTCTTGTACTCTCTTCTTCACAGCAGGGCTTTTAAATTTGTAAATAGAGCAAGGAATAGCAGAGAAAAAACTGCCTCTTATTGTTCTTAAGAAAAATCCTCCCAGATTTGGCCAATTTACAAGGTATTGAGAAATCGTAGCTTACGCATGTTCAGCAGAGACTTGTCTTTCGGTTTTAGTCACCGAAGGTTGTGTCCATGTTGAGATACATCTGCTGCTGTTAGAGACCAGGTGGAAAGATGCCTGGTAGGGTGGGATGTGGGATCTGGTTAGTCACAGTGGGCTCTGGGAGATGTTTATAGAGACTGGCAATGGCACATCTACCCCATTTCTACGCTTACAGGCCTTTGACTTCCTAAAGGGCTCACACAGGTCTGCCCTGGCCTCTCCCCATTCTCGTCCTTGCTGCCAGTCAGTCTGCGTCCCAGAGCCGGGCTGGAATCCGCGGCCCTTGTGAATGTGCAGAGTTTCTCCATCTACCCAAAATGTTGCATGCACAGAGGATGCCGCTCCCTCAGTTGACAGAGGCTTCCCCTGGCTCCGTAAGGGTGAGAGGAGATGCGGTCCCTGCAGAGGGGCCAGCTCGCATTTTGTGGATGTTTGCGGGTGCAGAAGCAGAGCTGTTCCCAGTTGCTGCTGGCAGGTTTGTGTGTCGCTTTGGGATGTTCATCCAGTGCCCCAGTGATAACACTTGGCGAGATGAGGAGTCACTGCTGGAAGGGATGGAGCCCCTGGAGACACCGGGGCACTGCCAGCCTGCTCTGAGTGTCCCCAGACCTGCCAGCATCTCTGGAGACAACCTGTGCTTCCCTGGCCTGGCTCCTCCTGTCCCAGCTCCCAAAGTCACGTTGGACGAAGCGCCAGCAGACTCCCCCTCTGCTGACTCTTTGCCACATTCCCCGGCTTCCAGACGAAAGTTAGCCTGTTCCTAATTGCTTCTTGGAAAACAAAGACCGTGCAGTGGGAGCCACAGGCCAAATACAGTTCAGAACAACCACAGCGCAGCGGACCCCAGCAAAGCTGCCCCATCCCCTCGCCCCGCAGGCTGGACCTGTCCTGACCTGCCTGGCACCGCTGGGCCCCGAGCACCCCGTGAGCTCCCTCTGATCAGCCGGAGCTGGTAGGCTGTGGGGCCGCCTGTGATCTGCCCTTCTTCCCAGTCTTGCTGGATATTTGATGGTCCAGCGTCGGAGCGGAGGGGGGGATTCAGCCGGCTCTCCTGACAGGGCAGGAGAGTGGTTGTAACCTCACAGTCAGCTCTCCTGCCCTGTGGTGGTCTCCAGGCCGTGGGTTTGGAGCTGATGGCCCTGCTGGGGACATCTCTAGGGTCGGGTCAGTAGCACTTGAAGCCTGGAGCAAAGTCCTACAAAGCTGCTGCTGCTTTGGAGGCTGCAGCCATTTCTGTGGAGGAAAAGCCAAGTCCTAAATTCAGGTCCTGGCAGGAAAAGGAAAGAGGAAATGATCCGCAATGGCTTTATTTTCAGATCGTGTCTGTGTAGTTTCTAAATCCACACCGCTCTTGCCTGTGACAGGGGCGAGGGCAGGGCCTTGCAGCACGGAGGCAGTGAAGTGCGTGGGGCCGCCGCAGCAGGACGGGCGCGCACCTCTGCGTGCAGCACCTGGGCAGGAGGAGGGCAGGAGGGCAGGCAGGAGGGCAGGCAGGAGGACAAGCAGGATGCCACGGGGACAGCCCTGGGCTGCAGTAGGAAGAGCTCAGCAGATCCGGGCGATGGCAGCAGGGACATTTGCTGGGTCCATGGTGCATAAAGAGCCTCACAATGGCCTTTCCTTCCCTGAAACCAAGCTCACACTGCGCACCCCTCACCTCTGTGTGCTGCTGAATTGCTGCTGGAGGGCAACAGAAAAATCTCTTTCCCTCCTCAGATGAGAAGCCCTGGAAAGGGAGACACTGGTGGCTGCGGACGCTGAAGCCCTCCCCTCTGAAGCCGTCAGGCAACCACAGCCAGCGAGGCCAGCTGCCCCTGAAGAGATCCGTCAGCACAGAGCGCTACGTGGAGACCCTGGTGGTGGCTGACAAAATGATGGTGGGGTACCACGGGCGGCGGGACATAGAGCAGTACATCCTGGCCATCATGAATATTGTAAGTGTTATAACCACATCATGAACCCTGGGGCACCCGAGGGGCTCACACACCCAGCAGCAGAGAGCAAGAAGGAACAGATCCTGTTTGTCACCCCGAGCGTTCGGGTTTGGCAGAGGGTGCCATGTGCTTTTCCCGCAAGAAGACAAAGCGGGATGGGAACGCAGTGGGGAAATCAGATCTGTTCCAGGATGGCAGTAGCTTCTCCCCATCCCCAGAGCAAGACGTTTGGGTCAAAAATCTTGACACGCCGCCGCTGCTCATGAGCGGTGATACTCTGGAGCCTGCAGGGACTCTCTGTTGTATAGGGCAGGCACTGTAGGAGAGGTAAACTCTGGCCCGTCTGACCATGCTGCAGGCCAGATCTGGACTGGGAGAACAAAGCCCTTTCTTTGAACAGCATCTCTCATCTCAAATTAGCATTGCAAATAGGGCTAGCCAAGCTGTGAAACACATGGGAAAGCATAAGGACAGTAAGCTCTCACGCTTGGGGGCTGATCAGCGTGAGGGGTAGGGAGAAATACCCTCGTTCTTCCATACCGCGCTGCCCACGTCTCTGGGTTACTGCAGAGGAGCTTCCTCTACAGCATCAGATTTGGGTCATTGCTGGCGGCAGGATACCAGGCTCGATGCATTAACAGCCTGAATTGGCCATGCTGAATCCTCCTGTGAGGTGAGATAGGCTTGGAAGTTATCCATCAAAGCGCTGAAAGCCCCTCTGTGATGGTTCTTTGTCCTGTCCTCTGCAGGATCTCTTTTCATGGCTTGCTCTGTTTGCATTTCTAAAGCAGATGCCAGATTTTAAAACAATGCCGTTTCTAACTGTTTCATCTGCTGCAAAACACCCATCGTGTTGCGGCAGATTTCTGAGAGATGCTGTGTCGTTCCCTGCCGATGGGCAGTCAGCAAAGCTTCGTCCCCGTGGCTGTGTAATGCCAGGACCGTGGGGCTTCCCCACCTGAGCTCCAGGCAAGGAGCAGGTGCTGTGGGATGTCGGCTTCACTGCTCGAATCTCCCCAGGAGACACCGAGGTCTGAACGTGGTTTAGGAGGCTCTGCAATCCAAGTGGTAACGCGGAGTCCCACACCCATATCTGCTTTCTAAAAAGATCGTGCTCAGACCCTGCAGCCCACAGACAAAGCAGCCCTGTTGCCCTCCGCCGGGTGCCCAGCACATGCCGGCTCACATGCTGATTGCACTGTCCCCCAGCCAGGGAGCTCATTTTTAAGACTCGTCTTTTCTTGTTTCTTGGAGGTCAGGTTGCCAAACTTTTCCAGGACTCGAGTCTGGGCAATATTGTCAATATCCTGGTGACCCGGCTGATTCTCCTCACTGAGGATCAGGTAAGGTGGGCTTTGCTGAGCCGCTTCCATCACGCGTCTGCGCTTCTTTTGCGGGTCTGTGTGTTCCCCCTGGCTGTCACCCCCGGGAGGTCCCCCCAGTGCCGTCTGCTGGGTGCACCGCATCCTCTCAATGGCAGCCGGGGACCGGGCTCAGGCTATGGGCTGAGGAGACCTCTGGGACTCTGGGGACTGTTTCTGTGATAAGGTGGCTTTAGGGAGGTTTAAGTAGCTTTAGTCCTCCGGAAGTCTTGCTTTCCCATGGCCTCCATGAAAAGGTGGGGGCATCGGGACTGGTGTCAGTGCTCTGCTGGCATGGGAATAGGCAGTGCCTTCACATCAGAGCTTTCCTGGGGACACACTGCCATACTGCTTCCATTCCAGCCCACACTGGAGATTAACCACCACGCCGGGAAATCCCTGGACAGCTTCTGCAAGTGGCAGAAATCCATTGTGAACAGGAATGGCAATGGGAACGCTATCCCCGAGAACGGCATAGCCAACCACGACACTGCCGTGCTGATCACCAGGTAAGGCTGAGCCCGGCCCTGGCAGCGCTGTCCTCGCGGGCGGTGTCCTCTGTCTCTGTCCAAGTGGTTCATCCCAGGCTTCCTTCCCATGCGCTCCCCCGCAAGCTGCCTGGCAGCGGCTGTCCCTCAGGCTGGCCACTGGCCAGTTCCCTTGCCGCGATGCAGATTATTGCAGTTCAGACAGTTATCATCCTCCAGTGTCTTCCCTCAGTCTTTGTTGTGCTCTCGAGGAGCTTAGTTTGCAGCCACCGGTATTTGTGCACCAAAAGTCAATGGCACAGTGTGTACAGCGGCGTTGGGCATGTGTGGGAGCCCACCCTGGAGTCGTGGAGCATCGGGCATCCTACTGAAACGGAGAGCCCCATCTGCCCCTGCTGTGAAAGATGGAGAAGAGGATACAAGCGGGACCTGAGCATCTGCCTCCAGCCAGTACAGGATTTGGCTCACCTCATTTTAGGTGCCTACATGTAGGGCTGAACTCTCTCCTTGGTAGCTGATGGACACCCTTGGCTTCATCCCAACTCCCTTAGGACAAGAGCAGTCCTGCCCTGCCTGTGTCTGTGCACTCCTGTAACAACAGTCAAGGTCAGCAGCTTAACCTGGATGCTGAATTAGACCTCCAGAGCTGGGTGAAGGGGTCCGAACCTTCACACGCAGGACAAATAACCCCCGTCAGATTAGATGGGTGCTTGAGCCTGGAGCAGCAGAGGGTACGGGAGGGGCGGCTGGAAGGACAGATGGATGGTCAGAAGGAAAGAAGACGCAGAGAGGACAACAGGGACAGTGGAAGGAACAGAGGGGCCGCTGGGAGGACGGAGGGGACGAAAGGTGCTGAGGCACAGCTCTCAGCGGTGCTGCTGGCTGCGCCCGGGACACTGGCTCTCCAGTGACCACGTAAACCCTGCTTGGGCAGAGGGGCAGCAGCCTGGGGAGAAGCCAAAGGCAAACCCAGGGTTTGTGCCTTTTTTTCTCCCTCTTGCGGAGTGGAAGAAAGTCATAAAATGAAAGCGCTGGAGAGGGGAGCCTCCAAGCGGGAGCTGGTTTCGTTGGCACCATGCGCTGCTCTCCTGCTCCAGTTCCCGGTGGCGGTGGGAGCCATGTGCAGCCTGGCGCATCCCTCCCGGGGAGCTCGGGAGATGAGAGGAGTGAGCGAAAGGCCCCTGGGACCCTGCTTTTCACCCTCCCAGGGCTGCGGCATCTGCTTTTCCTTCCCTCCTGCCACACGTGTGGGACACAAACGCTGGCTCTGAGTTCTTCGGCCTCCCACCAGATGTTTGAGCGAACCCGAAGCGCCTCGGCAGCCAGCTGTGCCAGGCTTGGACAGCACCAGCCCATCCGGCCCCGTCTCTAATAAATTCCCCGTCTCCCGATAACATCTTGCTGAGCTGCAGGCTTTTTCCTCTTGCGGGGACGTGTCAACCCAGAGCCTCCGAAGGCTTTAACGGTGTTCACTTGAAACAAAACAACAAATGTTCTTCACTCGCTTGGTTTCCTGCCGGGGGCTGAGAGGTTTGGATACTTCCAGAGAGTGCCAGGGGCGAAAGGGACAGGAGCCATCACCAGGAATAAGTTATGCTTAACCCACCGTGTGCTATCAGCTTGCTTCCTCCCCAGTCTTGTCCCCGTGGGGCCACCGGGGCGAGCGATGTCGGATGGTCCTGCTCGCCGTGCCCCAAACCCGCACCGTGGTCAGCATCCTCGGTGCTCTGAGCCCAGCTCGCACTCGGGTTCAAATGCACCTCGGGACAAGGAGCAACACCCCGACCCGGCCCTGGGGCATGCCAGCCCGGCTGCCGCCGGTCCCCCCGCCTGCCTGCCCTGCGTGGATTTCAGTGTTAGCCTGGTCCCTTTCAGCCCGGGTTTTGTAAAGACCCAAACATCTGGGGAGTCTCACCTTCTGGAGAAGGTGTTTGGACAGAGGCAGGGAGGGCATGCGGTTCGTCTCTGCAATTAAATGATAATATTCACTCTCTGGTCCAAACTGGTCTCTTTTGGAGCTGCTGCCACATCCCGTTGCGAGGGTGCTGCATTGCAATTTGGAGGAGATTTTTACTTTGCTGTCCTCGTTTAGCTTTTCCTTGTACGCGGCTAATGATGTGCAAACAGTCGATTTCTTGATGCAATGGCTGGAAGTTGAGGCCAGGAACAGAGGGAAGAGTCATCTTGAATCAACCCATATTGAATTTGTTTGGAAAATTCTCAGTAAAAAACTAAACTGAAAAAAAAAATATAAAAAAATCACTTTAGCATTTTAATGAAACCACAGTCGGTTTTGAAATGGAACATGTTTTCAAACTGAAATGTTTTCCTTATTTTTTAAAAAAATTTTCAGAAATACATATTTGATTGATACGATTTGCTGCAAGGGACCTGAGTTTACAGGCAGGAGGCCGGCCCTGTCCTCTCCCAGCCTGCCCTGCCGGGACAGATCCCAGAGCCCGGTGCCTCCCAGGAGAGAAGTGGCCGGCTCCTGGAGTGCACTGGGTGCTAGTGAGCAGAGCTGGACCACCCACCCAAACCCAAAGAGCTTCAAGGCCGGAATAGCATTGTCCCTGCTGATTTACCACGTTTCATCAAAAACAAACCTCTGACCCTGCTCAGCACTGCCCCATAGTTAAGGGACGGGAGCTATCATTAACAATCCACAGTGAGTCTCAGCCGGGGGAAAGTGAGTGCTGTACAATACGGATCAGAGGCATCTTACCTGTCACGGTCGGTACTTCCCGTTCCAGAAGTGTTGCATGAGCCATGGGCTGGTTTGGCTGTGAACACACCAGTGAAATGGAGATGCGCTATTTCGGAGTCACTGAAATTGCAAGCGTTCTTAACGCTGCCTTCTCTTCTTTGCAGATACGACATTTGCATCTACAAGAATAAACCATGCGGCACCCTGGGTAGGTAGGATTTTGCTGCCCCGTCGGCAGCACTTCTCCCCAGCACACGCGTCTTCGGGAGCGTGGCGAGGGCAGGCTGTGCCATCCCCCTTTCCTAGTGAAGCACTTGCCCAACGCTACCGCGAGCACCGGCAGCAGAGCCAGGAACACGCCAGTGGTTTCCAGCCCGCTCCACTGTGTAGCCTCCTTACTTCTGTAAACACTAAAAGCAGCAACCCGGAGGACAGATGGGCTCTGGAACACTTCTCCATTATATCCCTGGGTCAGGTCCAGCCTGATGATTAAGAACCGCTCGCATATAGGGCTGGTCCATAGCCTAGTGGAGTATTCCTGGCTTAGCAGAGAGAAATAAGACTTTTTTGTGATGACTATAAAGGGAGTTCTTTATTTAAACTGCTAGACGCAGACAGACCCTGCAGCTCGCTCTGGCTGTAGCTCCTAATTTGTCTTGACCTGGTCTAGACTAAGCCGTCAGGGAGGGATTACTGCTCTGAATCACTGCAGTTCAAAAGGAAAAGTTGGTGGATCTCCGACCTGATGCAGCTGCAGGCGAGGTGCCTGGGAGGGAGGTTGAGGCTGGAGGTGCTGTGACGGCTCGATTTGTTCCTTTAACAGAGACTATTCCTTCCCTGGCCCGGTGCAGCGGGCACAGCCTGTGGTGGTGGGATGGTGTATGGGCAGAGGGTTGGGGGAATCAGCTGCCACAATTCAGAGGGGATTTCTGCTTGGTCCAGCCCTCCAGATGTAGTCAGGCTGGATTCCTGACCATGGTGGGCGTCAGCCAGAACCAAGCACGGATGGTCAGGTCAGATCCTGGCTTACTCAGTTGTCCAGGCTGCCCTGGCCAAGTTTGGATGCCCAAGCGCTGGTGCAGCTGATCTCAGGTTCCCCCACCAGCAGTGCCCGTGTTGTGACAAGGACTGCTCCCCCTCTGCACACAGTCGGGGGTTTGGATATGTAATTCAGAGGATTTTGACCCATTCTTAGCATTTCCGAGCCTGTCATTGTTAATTTAGGTAACAGTGCTGAGTGACCGTATGTCCACAGCCCATAAGAGCCATGGGTCCATCCCAAAGCCCAGTGCAACCAGTGGGAAGAAACTTGTTATTGGCAGCAGGCTGTGCTCAGCGTCACTGAGTGTGAAGCACGTCAGTCCCCAAACACTGCCCATGTCCCCTCCAGATGCTCTGTGCTGACCCTATGTGACAGCTCTATCTGGCTTCCCTAGGCCTGGCCCCCGTCGGCGGGATGTGCGAACGAGAACGAAGCTGCAGCATCAACGAGGACATTGGCCTGGCCACAGCCTTCACCATTGCCCACGAGATTGGCCACACGTGAGTACTGTGCCAGAAGAGTCCCTGGGAGCGGCCGTCACAGGGAAGGGCCCCTGTTGGTTTGTTCCTGCCAACAGGAGCTAAAAAATCCTCCCTACAGATGATCCAGATGTGTCGAAAATGCAGCAGCTGATCATCTCTCTATTGCCTTGGTGATGCTTTCTAGGTTTGGCATGAATCATGATGGAGTCGGCAACAGCTGTGGCTCCCGTGGGCAAGAAACGGCCAAGCTCATGGCTGCTCACATCACCATGAAGACCAACCCGTTTGTATGGTCCACGTGCAGCAGGGATTACATCACCAGCTTCCTGGAGTAAGGAATCCATCTCACCTTGCCCTTCCTTCTACCTCGCAACCAGTACACACCTCCAACCTCTCACAGTCACTTGTGAGGAGTGGGTAAAGCCAAAGAAAAGCCCCCAAAGCACACAGCCCGTGCACCTTCTGTCTTGTCTCCCAGCACCTCATCCTATCCCAAGAGGCACGTGCTTTCCTTCCTTCCTTTACATCTTCCCATGGTTTGCTTGCCTGCTGAAGATACTAACCCCATTTACCTTGCAGCTGCCAGACCTTTAGGTTCCCCACTTCCAGAAACTTCACAAATACATCAATAGCTTCTAGAGGCATTTGGATGTTTCTGAAGTTCATCCAGGAATTGCAGAGAAGGGTTGGTGTGGTGGGGAAGGAGGATCTGGAGACAGGACTGGGTCTACATGGTATAGGCAGCTTCTCCAGAGTTTTCAGGTGTGAACCAGCAATGCAGGAGAAAGGGTTTTGGATTTTTTCCAAAGCACCTTTAGGATTCAGGAGAAGGGATTTAGGCTCCTAAGTCCCAGAGTTTCGATATTGTCACCTTGCCTGAGTCATGCCTCTGCAGCCTGAACGAGCTTCTCATCCAGGGTTCAGACAGTCCCCAGGGTTTCTGTCACAAAATGAGCAGTCAGGATCAATTTTGGTGAGGTTTTTGGTAGGATACGGGCACTACCTAATAGAAGGATTGGGTAGGACTTGAGTCACCACTGGAAGAAGCAAGTGTTGTGGGGTCACTGTGGCGGGAAGTCCCCCAGGAGTCTGAACACCAGACCTCTACTGGAGACACTGCTGTTGTGATGCTGCGAGAGGGGCAGCGAAGGCAAGCCTCCCTGCGGGGGCGCCGCCTGCCCCGCTGTCCCTCAAAGCTTGGCCAAGTCACGCGGCTCATCACCAAATCCCACATCTGGCAGCTCATGTTTGGCCGCAGCAAAACCTGTCCCCCTCGTTCTTGACTCCTGGACGTGCACCGCAGCAAGGCACGTTGCACGGACAGCCCGGGAAAGCGCCGCGGCAGAGGCTGCCTTGTCCTCCGGTAACCCTGAGGTCTCGGCAGGACTGGTGGAGGACGGCGAGTTCATGTCGGCCCTCTCCACAGTTTGTGCTGGCCGCCCCCGCCTGAGCACGGCCCTGGGAGCCTCTGCCGAGATGGGGCCATGGTGCGTGCGAGACCCCAGGACACAGGGCTGGGGGAGTGGTGACAGGGGCCTTGATTTAGGGAGAGCTCAGAGAGCAGCAAGGAAGGGGGAGGGAAAGGCGTGTTTCTTGCAAAATTTGGACGCTCCTACAAAGTTCTGGCATGCAGAAGGACGGGCTTGGAGAGCAGGGGCTCTCTGCGCTCAGCACCTCCGGTTGCTCTCAACTGGGGCTTGCAGCCATGGGGTGGGAGGGCAGCCCCTCCGCCTACCCGCCGCCCCGGGGGTCCTGGGCACACGCCTGCCTGCGCACTGCCACGTGCTGTCCGCTGGACCCGGGACCTGTCGGGTCAACCAGGGGCTGGCGATAGCCCGCAAAACCCTCAGATTAAAACTTCTAGAGTTACCTAGGAACAAGCATATGCTTCCCAGCACAGATGGAAAGACCTCAGAGCACTTTCTCAGCACCAGTTTTGCCCAGAGGAGGCTGGTAGAGTTATCCCCCCAAAGCAGCCAAGCTTGTGAGAGCTCGGCCCGGTGGAGCCGGGAGTGCCTGCCGCTGGTCCTTCACCGCGACGCTCTCCTACAAGCCTTTCTGAGCTCTGATTCTCATCTCTTGTTTCCAGCTCCGGGATGGGATTATGCCTGAACAACGCTCCTCCCAAGCAAGACTTTATCTACCCAACGGTGGCTCCAGGACAGGCCTACGATGCAGATGAGCAGTGCCGTTTCCAGTACGGAGTTAAATCTCGCCAGTGTAAATACGGGGTAGAGAGCCTTCCTGCTTTACTATCGGTTCCCAGGGGGTGGAGGACGGGAGCTACAAGGGCAAAGGGGCCATGGGGCCATTCCTCTGCTGCCCACATCGCTTTGCTGTCCTGCTTCAAATGAAGGGCACTGGCACATTCCCTGTGAGCTTTTTGCCTCGCTTCCCTGTGAGAGGACAGAGGAGGTCGTTTCCCATCCACAAAGGTTGACCCCAGCTCAGTTTTGGTCAGATTATTCCCATGGGAAGAGATCTCTTGCCTCTGGCTGACACCTTGGCTGCTGCAGGACCCCAAGGGTTGCAGCTGAAAGCCAAGCTGCAGTCCCCTCATCCAATTCCTCTCTCAGCGGGGGTTTGTACACAGACATAGTTCATAATCCTTAGTAGAAGTCATTATGCTGCTCACACACACTTAGGAGGAGAAACTTCTTTCTTCCAGGTGAGGTGGGTCGACGTGCTGTAGGTCTGTCCGCGGGACAGCTGCCCACCTAAGCCGCTCCCACCATCACGCTGCCATCCCCTGATCTTTGAATCCAGGAAACCACTGAAAGGAAAGGTAGTTTCAGGAGAAAAGATCTCAGCCTGGCGTTTTGCTGTTCTTAACGCACTGGACGTTGCCAACTATCTGAGCAGCGGTGAGGGGGAAGTGTCCGCACTAGAGGGCTTGTTGAACTCCTAAATGCATCCACATTCCCCTAGAGAAAACAGAAGAGCCAGCAGTGACGGGCGGCTGTGTTGTCTGATGACACACGTGTATGTGTGCCCACCCCATCCAAGCCCTGGAAAGCTGTGAAGGAGGAAACGCATCAGATCAGGGTTTGGTTTCTCTTGCAACCATGTAAATCCAAGCCCAATGCTGCCATTGAGTGACCTGATGTGGACCAGTTTATCACTCTGAGTGTTCATCTATTTAGTATGGTTAAACACTAAACCACCTCCTGGTGGTCTCACCAGCTCATCTTGGTGAACGAAGGGCAAAGTTTGGCTCTCCCTGGTCCAGTGCTGTCTTTCGGCATGGCCCAGGGGCCCAGAGCCTGCGGGACATGGGGCAGATGCAGTCTCATGAGGTGCCCAGAACCGCAGCAGAAGTCTGGGTCCGAATACCGTGGTTGTGGTATCTGACATCAGGTGCTACCGACTGCAGCCTGTGCCCCTCCTCAGCTGAGCCAGAGGCAGTGGAATGGAAATTTTCCACGTTTACGTGCCTGTTTCCCAGCTAATTTTTAGCTTGGGTAGGCGCTTCCTGTATATATACAAGTATCACAAAAGCACGAGATGTCCTTGCGATGACCCTTCTAGCCCAGCCTGTCTTGTGTGTTGTTTGGGAGAAACCCAAAGGGCTTAGGGGCTCAAGTGCATGGAGATAAATCTGGGTAAATGTGTAAGTCCACCCATCCTGTGCCCCATAAAAACGGACTCCAGGGTGATGGTGCAAACATGGCAGGATCCCTTGCTCCATGCCAGTGCAGAGCGGATGATTAATAGGTATGATGAGGACAGAGTGAACCGATGTCACTGGTTGAAGCTGGGAAGTCCTCTCCCTTGGTGACGCAGAGAGAAGAGACTATACAGGAGCTCCTACTTCCCAGTAACATGCTGGCTCTCCAAGAGCAGTATGGAGGAGGAGATGCCTTTTGAAGATGGGAGAGACTCTCTGCTTTCACTGGTTAAAGCCGGTTGCAGCCGGGCTTTGGTGAAGGAGTTGGGAACCGAAATCCCTTTGCGTCTCGGAGCTGTGGTCCTCGGTGCAGGCTCCGCAGTATCTTCCCGTGCTAGCTCACCCTGTGTCACTCTGCTATCACAGCCCCGGGAACAGGAGGGAAGCAGAGAAATCCCGGGCTCGTCTTTTCATCCCTCTTGGTACCAGCACAGAGGATTCCCAGTCGTTGAGTCAGTTCATCCTGCGGGGGTATCGGTTACTGTTTAGAGCACAGCCCTTGGCGGGGCGCAGGAATGCCTTGCTGGAAGGCTGAACCAAGCCCGGAGGCGTGATGAACAGGCTGCTACCTGACTGGAGGCAGGCGGCCGGCAGGAGCTGGCTTGTAGGTCACGCTGCCGTAGGGGCAGGCAGGAGGCCAGGCGGTTGCTGTGCTGGCACCGGAGCGTGCAGCGTAGGGTACGCTGGGACCTGCGGCCCGTGCTGCGGCACTGGTGTGCACCGACAGTGGCACCGACGTGTGCTGGGAGCGCATCAGCAGCAGCCGTGGCTGTTCGGGCTCTGCTCTCGCGTCTCGAGACAGTTTCCTTCGTTGACAACGTGAACCTGTTTATTACTTTCCAGTATAACCTAAGTCACGGCAAGCGGCTCTCTGAAAAGCAGCAGCTTTTTCCGTGGGCTTGTTTCGGTAGGAATAGGAGCGGGATGGTGACCTGACAGGAAACTCGGCTCCGGATTTTAGGTGTTGCTTTGCAGTTGCAGGTGTGGAAGTCCAGCCCGGTTGGGTTAGTGGTAGAGCAGGTTCCAAGGGCCTGGACTTTCTGATTTAGCAGCTGTGACGACTTTGCAGAGTCTCTGTTGCAGGCCTAACTTTTGGGTGGGTTCTGGAACAGCCAAGGGAAGCTTTTTGTTTGCTGGTGCTCTGAGAGGTCAGGATGGGCTGAAGCTCAGGATCTGCAGCTCAGGGAACCTCTTGGAATGCGGTCTGGAGTCCGCAGCCCAGTATCACTCGGTGGACCCAAGTGCACCTAGCAGAGACAGAGAGCAGGAGTGCCCACTGCTGGAGCTGCTTAAGGGCTAGCTCAGTGTCTGGCATTATTTTGATTATTCTGAAAACAGTTCTAAATCTTCCAGAGGAGTCCTCCCCTAGGACTGTTGGGCTGGCCGGAGATTGTCAGTACACAAGCTGGTCGCACTGTGACCTGCAGAGCATCCCTGCAGCAGGAGATGACAGATGTGCCACGCTGATGCTCCTGGGGAGTCCCAGCTTCCCGCAAAGGCAGATCCAGATCCACGTGGCAGACCTGGACCCACGTGGCGTAGGGATGCTCATGGCAGGAGCTAGGAATGGGCCTTTGTGCTCAGCCTCCACTGCACAGACCCAAAAAGAGAACATCCCTCAACCCTGGGGAGAGGGGTCAGGAGGAGCACAGCGGGATTGGCTCGGGACTCACGGGGATGTCCGAGGAGATGTGTCCTCTGGGCACAAAGATCAGGTTTGGCTGCACGGGCTGGGAGCTGCTGGGGAGCCGGCTCAGGCACCTGAGCGCAGTGGAACCTCCAAATTCACAGAACCCCAGCTGCAGGAGAAGTGCTTAGGCTCAGTCCAGAGAAGGGGGTGAGCTGTCAGTGGCCTTGGGGTGACTGCAGTTGGCAACACCTTGCAAGATTTTATCTCATTTTCCTCCCACCATGCTGAAAACACTCCTGTCCCTCTGTCCCAGCCCAGCTGGTGCTTCTCAAGCGCACAGGCGTGCTGCTGCCCCAGCCTTGCAGTCCCTAGCACAAGCGAATCCTAATCTCGGCTTTGTTTCTTTGTCTCTTTCTTCCTCCCTCCCCCTCTCTCCCCCAAAATCTCTCTTTCCAGGAAGTCTGCAGTGAGTTATGGTGTCTGAGTAAAAGCAACCGCTGCATAACCAACAGCATCCCTGCTGCTGAGGGGACCATATGCCAAACCAACACCATTGAAAAGGGGGTAAGGAAGCCCGGGGCACCGTAGCGAGTTGACAGTGAGCGGTTGAATCCCTCTTCCAGCAATAACCGGGATTGTTGTTTGCGTTGGTGAGCATGGAGTTGATTTAAGAGCACCCATCAGCCTGTCCTCCCCTGCCTCCCAGAGCCTGGAGCCACCCCCGCCCTCCGCGCCGGCGCAGAGGGAGGCAGGGGTGTGCCAAGGAGCCCGAGGGGTCGTTATCGCCCCGCAGTACAGGTCACCTTGCGTATTGCTGGAAATGCAGAATGTGAAGTCCCTGCTCCAGCGAGCTTCTCGGTCTTGCCTGGGAGGCACAGTAAGGTGGCGTCAAGCTATGGCGTGCGCTTTAGATGAACATCTCATTCTCAGGTCCGCTGAGGTCTCCTGGCTGCCCTGAGAAAAGTGATTTTTGCCCCCGTTTCCCCAGGAGGGACAATGGGTTTGTAACCTGCTTTCGGAGGCGCTTGTGAAAAACTGCCTCGCAAGGCTAGATGTGATGAAACCTTCATTTTTCAGACTCAGCTGAGAGAGGAGGGTAGGATTTTTCGTGACCACACGCTTTGAAAGTGAATTTTGACTTGATTGTTCGTGTCGCTTCGTTCCCTGCACCTCTTACGCCCATTTGCGCCAGTATAAAGCGAGTGTGCAGCGCTGTTAAAACAAAGTGCCTTTGCAAAGTGAATAATAATTGGGACAATGGAGAATCAGGGCTGGGACGTTCTCCGTTAAATGGACATGTGTTTTTCCACTAGAGGGAAAATAATTCTCAAGAAATTCAAGAATAATTTCAAAACCTTAAGAAGCTGGAGGAGCTGATGTGCAGGCAAGAGGATGGCTTTGACAAATGCGTTATTCTTTGCAAACAGTCGTCTTAGTTCTGCTGGAAATTAGATCAAAAAGGAGTAGACAGCTCCTGGGGCTGAACATCCCCGCTGCTGGAGATTCACCATTTACAATGGCAATTTTTTTCTACTAGTCATCTTTTTTTACCAGCTTTTCCCACTTCTAAACATCTTTTTCCCCCACTTACTAGTTGTTTTAACCAGGGTTCTTCAAAAGTCCTAAGAGAAGCGAAGTGACAAAGCAGTCGCAGCCCCCAGGACTTGTGGGAGCTATTCCCAGTGAAGACACTGACTCAGTTTGCACCCCCAGTTACCAGTCACCTTAATTCATGCTTCAGAAGTGATCTGATATCCTTGGTGACAGAAGATGCACCTTTGTATTAAGTTTCTACACCTCCACCAGCTGGTGGCCCCTGCGCTCGCCGGCCGGGTGAGCCCTCAGCCCTTGGCTGGAGCAGCTCTCTGAGGGCTACCCTGGCTTCTTCCTCTCTAGCTGGGGAGAGCAGCGGGCAGGATCAGGGCACAGAAGCCATGTGAGCAAGATTAAAGGAGAGATCGGGTGAGTTTCTGTGCTCTGCCACCCAGCTGGGGAAGCAGTTGGACGAGGGAAGACTGAGCCAAGCTCTGTTGGATGGTGGCTGTGCCCGCATCCCAGACCTCTGGTTGTATCCTCCTCCCAAATTCTCCTTTTTTTCTTTTTTTTCTTTAGCAGATCCCCCGTGGTTGTTATGGCTTCACCTGTCTTACCCCAAGAACCCGCGGTGGGTGACTTCAGGCCCAGATCTTGTGGTAGTTTCTGCTGCCCTAGGGGTGCCCCCAGCAGCGTGGCTGCTCAGACAGCAGGTTCACTGTCTTGCTGGCTCCTTCCCTGCCTGTTTTGGTTTTCTTTTCCCTTTTTTTTTTAATTTCCATTAATTGAGCACTTGATACGCAGGTTGTGGTCAGCGCACCCCTTGAGGATGCCTTTCATTACGCATCCTCCCTCCCCGCACGCCCCCAACTCACATCTGGCCTCGCAGCCGGCACGTGTCCGTGCATGCCACAGGAGAGCGGGCCAGGGTCTGCTCCCAGCAGCCAGGGCGCAAGGGCAGAGCCCATCACGGACGCTCTCAGGAGCCCTGAGCCCGTGGAGGGGTTTTCAGGGGCTGGGCAGGCTCCTGGGTCCTTCCTGCAAGAGCAGCAGCCCCAGAACCTCCAGTCTGGAGCATCAGCAGGGACACCAGAAAGGCTGGGCCTGCAGGGCATCTCCTCTGCATGGGATCGCACCTTTGGAAAGGCGCTGGTGTGCGAGGAGGTCGCTAGCTGAGTGTCCTGGGAGGCCACCGCTCATTTTTCCCCACTGGCTGTGCTGTCCGTGGAGTCAGGAGCTCAGGAGAGGCTGTGCCAGCAGCTCGGGGGTGGGTTATCAGCCCCTGGAAGGAGCGCGCAGCAGTTTCTTCCTTCCTGGGATTATCTCAGCCCCCGAGGCATGGTGTCCGGCATCGTGCCCAGAGAACGGCAGCGGGTCTGGCAGTGGCCCCCTCTTTGCGTCACTGTTGACTCCAGGGGGTGCAGGACGCTTTCCAGGTCCGAGGGAAGTGTTTCATAGCACGTTTGCGTGAGCATCTGTCGCCGACAGGACGGAGAGAGGCTGATTCTTTAGGGATCCTCAGCAGGACAATGACACAACACCACTGTTGTTACAATCAAAACTTTATTTTAACCTGGACCTTCTGCAGATGGGGTCGTTTTAGCACATTAACCACGACTTGAGCTCCCAGTATGCATACAAAATTCACTCCATCCTGGGGGGAGGCAGCTGGTGGTGGAGGTGTCCGTACCCCGCAGGCATCCTGGCCCGGCCGCCCAGCAGCAGCAGCAGCTCCCGTCCAAGTCCCACCTGGGACTCACTGCCGCACGCTTTTATAGGTGGTGAGGTGTGTGCTCTGACATGTCCCTGGTCGCAACGTGTGTTGCTCTGATTGACCCAGGTGCCTGGGACCCTTTTAGAGAAGAAGTGGGGATGTGACCCCCTTGCCCGTGGCCACCTGTCCCACAGGACGGTGCACCAAGGGTTGGGAGTGGGGGCACCGGTCCCAGCATCCCTGCGAACCCCGAGTACGCAGTGTGCACAAATGTTGACGCTGACTCGGAGGAGAGGGTGCCCAGGGAGAGGTGAGTGCCCTCTGCAGTGGAGAACTTGACTCCAAGGCAGCGCAGCTCCGAGTTCAGATCTCACAGGATCAATCCAGATCCCAGCTCTGAACAGGCTGCCATGCCCGATAGAGGCTGGGGAGCGCCCTGGGAGGAGGAGACTGTGTGCTCAGGGTGTCTGAAGCTCTGTCTTTCCCCAGTGGTGCTACAAGAGGGAGTGTGTGCCTTTCGGCACCCGACCGGAGGGCGTGGATGGTGCCTGGGGAGCCTGGTCATCCTGGGGAGAGTGCAGCAGGACATGCGGCGGAGGCGTATCGTCATCCATTCGCCACTGTGACAGCCCGCGGTAGGTGTATGTGCGCGTGGTCGTGTCACTGTGGCCCTGCCTTGTCCTGGCTGCACGGCATCGCTGTTCGGGTTAGTGGGGAAGGCAGCTGCCAGGTGCCTGTGCCGCTCTGCGCTCAGCTCCCGGGAGGGTCTTGGCTCCTGCACGCAAACCCTATGTCCTGCTTTCACAGAAGCTCGGTGCTTTTGCCTTTGGTGTTGGGTCTGCAGCCACGTACCCAAAGCCACTCGGACACGTCCACTGCGCGCTTGCAGCTGAGCGTGTGAAGTCTGCTGGGGGACTGCACTTCTGCAGTAGCCCCTCCAGGCAGGATCCGTCCTTGCAGCGGTGCAGGGTTGGGAAAAGCCATGGTGCTCCCGCGAGCTTGGGGCAGCCGCCTGCCACAAACGCGGCTCACTGCCCTGAGCTGGTTCTCCCATCTCGTTCCCGGTTTGGCAGGCCCACAATCGGAGGGAAGTACTGCCTGGGAGAGCGGAAGCGGTACCGGTCCTGCAACACCGACGTGAGTACCGGTGGGCTCGGGGAAAGGAGCGATGGTGGGCTTTGCTGGTGGGGTAGGCAGTGCTGTGCTGCAGCACAGCTGCGGGGCGTTACGTGCGGCTGTGGGACCCATGGGAGGAGGTGGCAGCGCTTGGTGGGGGTGAGCCATGCTGTGCCAGCAGCAATCCCGCAATGGGGAAAGCCGAGCAGGACGATGCACGCCTGGACCGGCTGCGAGCTGGCTCAGAGGGCGGGCGGGAGGTACCTGCAGGGCTTCCGCATCAAGAAGGGGGCCAAAAAGATAACGAGGAAGAGGAGGAGGGATCGGAAGCTTTCAGCACTGACATGACAGCCGTTGCCTCTCACACGCTGCAAGCGCAGGCCTGGTCAGGTGAGGGCGGCTCATGAAACGTGCCGTAGCACCCTGCTTCCCGGGGCTGGGGGTTAAACCTCAAGGGGAGCAAAGAGAAATAACGGTGCTGTAGGGAAGCTCAATGAAGCTTCGGACATGGGAAATGTTAGCTTTAACAGGCTGGCAGTGAGGAAAACAGATGGCTCCCCATTGCTTCCCCGGGCTTTGCACCTCGCTTTTAAAGGATTGCTGCAAGAGCAAGTGTTGCGTCTGCAGACAGAGCAGCTGGGGCCCAATGGCTCCTGCCCTTAGCCTGCAAACAGGGCTCAGCTTTGCAGGAAGGATGCTCCTGCCATGCTGTAACAGTGTCCAGTTGGCAGGGCTGGTGTCCGTCTCCTAGAAGGGCTGGGGTCGGTCGCAGCTGGGAGCCCTGTAGCAGCTCCTGCCCTCCCAGCAGATAAGGCAGGCTGCTCCCACCAACGTGCTGATGGCTGGCTGTGTGGCTGCAGGATTGCCCGCCGGGCTCCCAGGACTTCCGAGAGCTGCAGTGTGCCGAATTCGATAACGTCCCCTTCCGAGGGAAGTACTACACCTGGAAGACGTACCGTGGAGGTGAGTGCTGGGGCTGGGCTGAGCATCCCTTGGCTCGGGCAGAACTGGAACGGGGCCGTGCAGGGCTTTGCTCTCCCCCGTTCTCTGCAGGGATAGGTCTCATGCTCCGAGCGGTCTGGTGGGCAGTTAGTCACCATCGCCGCTAGGCCAGGTCCCGCAGGCTGCCCGCTCCGTGTCCCTGGGGTGTGCTGCTTCCCCCTTGCACGACTGTGGATCAACGTGCATCCCTCCAGGCGGCTGCCCCTGGCACCGGCCCACGACCGTCCTGCCGTGCCCTGGGTCACTGACCCCTCTGCAATTGCTCTTTAACTTCATTGCTTTGCTAGAAACAATCCCAGCAGCATCAGAGCTGTTTAACCTCTTTCCTCGAGTCTCTTTCCTTAATTGCTGAGTAAGCAAAGAGGAAGACAGACAAGAGAAGGGAGCTGCTAGTGTCTGGTACCTGATGGGGCGAAAACAGGGCAGCCCTCCCTGCGCAGGCAGGTAAAGCTTCCAGTTCCTGCACGGGCAGAAGGGAGGCGAACTGGTGGATCCTCCAAAGAGCCGCGCTCCCCTCGTCCCAAGGTCAGTCCTCCTGTGTCCTGCAGAAGTGTCTAGCGAGGAGAGGGGGCGGGAGGAGGCCCCCGTGGCAGAAATCTCTTAATAATGAGAAAGAACAGCGCGTCTCCTTCATGTAGTTAATGAACTTGACTGGGGAAATCCTTCGCAGCTGTGTAAATAAGCACACCTCCCAGCGGGGCTCCTGCAGCTGGAGCAGATGTGCTGAGGCTGCAGGGGATGGATCAATAAAAATGTAATAAAATTGCAAAGCAGTAAGTCACACAAAGACCCCAATGGATGCCAAGGTGGAAGACAGCCCCGCAGGCTGGATCTGCCCACACTTGGACCTCTCTCTTCCCCAGGCATGGCCCAGTGGCTTGAGTCCAGGGGACGATTGGCCAGTTGAACATCGACCCTTGAATTGTAATCTGGCTCTGACACGGATTCGTGCTTTGGCTTTCAAAAAAAGCCCCTTGTCCCTCTCTGCTTCAGCTTCCTCTTCCATAAAATCAGGTGATGAAACCTGTCCCCATCCCAGGAAGCTGTGAGCGTTGGCACGATTGTGTCCTGAAGGGATCTGGGAGCTCCCTGTCTCAGCTCCCCAGGTGGGCTGTGGGTGATGGTCACGAGGAGCCGTGTTGTTTAGCAGTTACATTTGGTTTATTCAGTGTCAGAGGGCATCACTGTCTTCCTCTGCGGTGGACCAGGTAGGGAAACTGAGGCACGGCCACAGGAGTAGAGAGGTGCTGGAAGCAGCAGTCTGTTCTGGGAGCCAAGCCCGTCTCCCAGCTCTTGAGAAATCGTGTGTGCTGACACCCACCTGCCTGGGAGAAGTCAGCCGGGATTAGCAGGATCAGCTCTTCATGGCATGGGCTGTCCACGGCACCCTCGGATCAGCTGGGACCGTGGAGGTGGTAAGGTGTCTTCGCTGTTCCCCTCCAAACATGAACTTCTTTGCCCGAGTCTGGGCACTCTGTCAGGACTGGGGAGACCTGATTGCAGCCATTCAACACGTAAAGGGGTCTTATACGAAAGACGTAGAGAGACTTTTTACCAAGGCCTGTAGTGACAGGACAAGGGGCAACAGTCTTAAACGGAAGGAGGGTAGGTTTAGAGTGGACATAAGGAAGAAACGGTGTACGATGAGGGTGGTGAGACACTGGAACAGGTTACCCGGAGAAGTTGTGGATGCCTCATCCCTGGAAGTGTTCAAGGGCAGGTTGGAGGGGGCTTTGAGCAACCTGACCGAGTAGATGTCCCTGCACACGGCAAGGGGGGTTGGTCTTTGAAGGTCCCTTCCAACCCAAACCCCTCTGTGATTCTATGACTTCAGCAGCATCAGTACTTGCATCTTCACTTGCCCGCAGGATTTTGTGGTACTTGGTGCCGTTTAGGTGTCAGAGGTACCTCTGTGGGGGAGGCGGGGAGCGTGCCTTGCACCTCCACCCTCTCCACGTCATAGATCAGACCCCTGGGGAACAGCCCCCTCTTGTCTTCCCCTTGCCGCAGGTGTTTTGCTCTCAGGACCCATGTTTTGCCCCTGCAGCCCCTGCGCTGGCAGGCATCCCTACCCCAGGATCGGGGAGGCAATGCGGGCCGGCCACCATTTCCTTCACTCCCTCCTGGGCTCTTCCAGTGGTGCCCAGAGCACTCTGGGGTGACGGGTGTCAGTCCTTCCCTCCCCACTGGCACAAGCAGTCCCCCCAGAATCCATCCTTGTTGGCAGCCTCGTCCCTGGGCCCTCTGCCCTCCAGCTGGTAGCGTATCTGCTCTTCAGGTTGCTTTTGGGCACGTGTCCCCGCTCTGGGAGCCGTTCACCACCCTGGCCCTCTGCTGAGCCTCTTCCCCTGCTCAGCTCAGCCGCTGCCTTCGGCACTGCACCCTTGAGCCACCCCCTCGCCAAAAGGTGCGGTGGCACAGGGGTGCTTGTGCCGTTTGCCCGTCAGATGCTGGCCCCACATTGGTTCGGGGAAATGTCCTGGGCACGGAGCACCCCCACCCTGAAGACAAGGAGTACCCCACTGGCTTGGATGGGGGAGGGCACTGATCCTGCAGGGAATTTGGGAAGGGAAGGAGCCACCCGCTGAAAGTCTGACGCCAGCCGCAGGGTCACTGGCAAGTTGAGGTCGGGTTTTGCACGGGGCCGGTACAGCGTGTTTTTCTGGCAGTGATTTATAACGGTCCTGGAGCCCAGACCCCGGGATCGCAAGACACAGCCCCAGCAAGAAGTGCTGAGCTCAGCCTTTCGGAGCTCAACAGTCAGCAGATACCTCGTGGAATGCAGCTTTAATTGTTTGTTTATTTTGCTTTATTCGCTTAGTTATTCATTTTGCTCTTGGCGGATGCAAGAGTCAAGGGAGAGTGGAGCGGCTCACAGGGCTGGGAGAGGGATGGGGAGGAGCAGGGGCTTGCAGAAAACAGGAGATTGCTCATCATAAATTGTAATGCGCTTTAATTCCTCTATGGGACAGGGCAGGCAGGAGGAACAAAACATCCTCTGAGGCACTGTGTAGCCAGCTGAAACTATTCTATTCTATTTTAATAGCTATATTAAAGATGAAAAGGAGTACCCGCGGCAGACCTGGCCGTTGCTGACCTTGGACTACTCAGCCCAAAGCAAAGGGCAGGCAGCTCTCTGTGGGCCGGTGCCTGGCCGGGGGGTTCGCCTCTCTGGGGGCAGGGGGCTGGGGATCCGCAGTGTTTATGGCAGACGCTGTGCTCTTCGGGGTTGTACGGTCTTGTCTGCCGCTCGTTTCCCAGTCAATTGGTAACATTCACCGGGCAGTGGGCAGGCTGCGGGGGTCCCACTCATTCTGTGGAAGTGGGCTCGTCTCCCGTGGTGGTGGACCCACCTTGCACAGGTGACAACGGGCACTGCAGAGCCTCTCCTGCCCCTCCTTTGCCAAACGCCTTATGGGGCTTGTGCTGAGGATCCCGCTCGTGCCCTGCAGATGCGGGTGTCAGTGGGCAGCAGTGAGGGGCCGGGGAGGATGCAGAGCACTGCCTTGCTCTGCCAGGCCTAAGGCTCCCACCCCAAAAAAGTGCAGCTCCCACCAAACCGTTCACATGCTGGGAGAGGAGGGGCTGGATCCTGGTTGCTGGTGAAAATGCGTTCCTTAATTCCCATCTCCAGGAATGTCAAGGCATGTTGTGCTGTTTCAAAGGATCTTTCTGGGATGCAGAACTCACCCTGGCCATGTTGCTGTGTTGCTGTCGTTGGGACACACAGTTGTCACTGGTCTAGGGCTTTAGAAAGGTGCCTTTTTAAGGAACCACCTTAACAAGGAGAAGGTGATGCCCAGACCACCTGGGTACCTGTTGGCTGGCTGAGTGCCGAGGAAAGTCCAGTTCCCGACAGACACTGGGCAGTGACACCAGCCCCACTTTCGGGGGAGGGTGAGCTGGGGAGGGTGAGGGATCGGTGGGAGGGCAAGCTGGCTGCCAAGGGCAAATCGTGCCTGGAAATGGTCACCAGGGAGGGTGTGTTAGGGACTGGTTCTGAGCTCAGGTGGCCCAGCTGGCTCACTGGAGCAGCCACAGTCAGGCTGCAGATACCAATGCAGGGTTGTCCTTCTCTCTCCCTCGTCCTCCTTCATTCTCCCTCTGCCCATTTCTCTTCCATAAGACTTTTAAGGGCAGAAATCCCCCGCCCGCAAGCCTTTCCTTAGTGGCTGGAGGAGGAGAGAGACGGGCTGTGGCAGGGGTTAGCTGCCCACCAGGGAACTGCAGCAAGGTGTCTGCAGCGGGTCTCGCTTTTATCATAGCTGGAGACAAGGAAGGGAAGAGGGAGTGCATGTGAATAGCTTAGAAAACCCATCTGAGAGCCCTGAAACAAAAGCCCGAGTTTCTGCTGTTTCTCAGCTCTGCTCCATTGCGTAGTCTGCCCTGCACTCCAGTGATGGCAGGAGAGAGCACGGCCTTAGAGAGCTGCACACAGGCAGGGACAAAGGGTCCCATGCAGCCAACGGAGCACACCAGTGCGCTGCCAGGAGCAAGGCCACCGGTAGGAGAGATGCTCTCCCAGGCTGGTGGGACAGTTGCACGCACGGGGTGTGCGGTTGCCAGTGGGGCTCAGTGGCACGGCCTCTCCAAGCTGGGAGATCCCGCAGCCAGCGTAGGTCCCTCGTGACGTGTGTTTTCTTACCTTGCTGGTGATGTTTTGCACCTGAGGTCTGGCTGGACAGACCTGGGGTCCAGGCATGCTGTGGTTAGATGGCTGTGAGTTTTCGGGGTCATGCCTGCGTTGCCCCCCTCGGTGGCCCTGGAGCTCCCTCGCCTGGTGGGGGAGAGCCTGGGGTGCTGCAGAGGGGGCTGGCTCTCCAGAAGGCGGGTTGATTGAGCCCCTTCTCCAGGGGCTTGCCCAGGCATCCTGCTCGACAGCATGCCTCCAAGCTGCTGAATTCCCCTCTCGTGTCTCCTCCTGTTCCTCCCTCTCCTGGCTTTGCTCTTTCTTCCCCCAGCTGCGTTCAGGTGCTCCCAGGCACAGCTGGGCCCCCCTCCCCTCCATCTGCCCGTTTGATGTGCAGTATCGGGTTGCAAGTTTTGCAGATTTCGGTTGCTCCTGACTTAGGTGCTTCCCAGCTCTGGCACACGGCTCACGACTGTTTCTGGTGCCTGCAGGAGCGCACTGCCACAGCTCAGGCATGCATCACTCTGCCAGGGTCATGCAGGCTGTTGGGTCTCCTTGGGATGCTCAGTAAAGGCAGAAACGCCACGATCTGCACCAAAATGCAATGACAGGAGGCAGGAAACTGCTCTGCTCAGGTGTCTCCTTCCATAATCAGTCCCGTGTCCTGCTCCCAGGCACCATAAGCCAATATCCGGATATCCAGCCTCGGTTCCTTAGACAGTGCTTTGGCAAGCAGGTACTTTAGCTGTAACTTGAGCATCCTTTCTCTTCGTCCTCACACTGCTGTCATCATCTTTGCTGTGAAAGACTCAGTATCCACCAGCCTTGAACAGAAAGAAATGGTTGCTCTGGCCTAGTATCTGGTCTAGAAGCTGAAAAGCTTGGTTGCTCTGGTCTAGTAGCTGAAAAACCTTGGACAAGTCGCTTAAGAGCTGCCGCCTCAGTTTCCCTGTCTATAAAATGAGCACAAGGGTGTTGACAGCCCTTGTAAAGTGCCAGGAGACCCAGGGGTGACCAACACCAGATGAGAACAATTTAGTTTGTTTCCTTCCCCATCACATACAGCCTATGTTTCCCAGGCTGTGCAGAAGGGACAGCGTCTCACCATGTGTCAGTGTGCGGTTCCAGGGTCTTGACTCGGTGCCAATCAATAAGGAGGGTGCCTGGGTCCCTCCATGGGTCCGTCCACTCGTCAGGGACATCATCCTGGGCACCTGGAGCTGTGCAGTGGGCCAGGCGCAGGATGGAGGTGTGGGGAGGCTGAGGGTAAGGCAGCCGTTATCCAGGTCTGGTTCTCCACGCCTTTCCTCTCTCTCCTTGGCAGCATCATTTGAACCTCTGCTTCTTTCCCAGGGGGTGTGAAAGCCTGTTCCCTCAACTGCCTGGCCGAGGGTTTCAACTTCTACACAGAACGCGCCGCAGCCGTGGTGGACGGGACGCCGTGCCGGCAGGACTCCAACGACATCTGCGTCAATGGGGAGTGCAAGGTGCTGCTGGGGTCTGGGGCAGGCTCAGGATGGGGAGGCAAGGGCAGACCCCCGGGCAGGGGAGCGCTGCCCTCCACATGCCCGCACAGACATGGGCATCCCTCTGCCCGCTCACCCGGTTCGCCTGCGGGAGCAGGGGCACATCTACCTCTGGGCTTGTGCCCGTCCGCTCTGCATGCGCCGGGTGCCACGTTGGCCTGCGTTAGCAATGGGTCTCTGCATTTACAGCCCATGTAGTCCCAGGCACTTCATATTGCCCTTGAAATGGGATCTGGAGGGCTATAAAAGTTTAATTATAAGATAGCACTGTGGGAGTGGTGAATGTCCCCCGGCAGGCAGGCAGACAGACAGGCTCCCTCTGTCTGTCTCCCTTCCTGTGTCTCTGGGATCTCTTTGTCTCTGTGGGGCTGAAAATACTGTGGAACAAAAGGGGGATTTCACCATAGGTAGCCACAGCCGTGCTGGTGACCTGCTTGCTCACCCACGTACTGTGGCAGTAGGGCAGAGCCGGAGGCTTCACATGGGCTTGCTGCTGCAATGCTGGTGCTGCAGGGACACGGCTCTCCTGGGGCTGCTGCAGCTCTACCAGCTCAGCGCAGGCACCCTAACCTCTGCCTTGTCCCGCAGCCACGGGATTTCTGCCTGCACACCCAGCCTTGGCGAGAGACCCCCCAGGGCTGTCCCTGGAGAGGGGTGGCAGAAAGGTGGGGCTGGGCAGAGGTGATGTCGCTGAGCACTGCCTGGTGTCCGGTGCAGTGGAGGGGAGTGAGGTGGAGCCCAGGGGAGTTCCCTGCTCCCTGGGATGCTGCAGATCAGGTGTGGGGAGGACAAAGCCCCACCAGGACAGCTAATTCCCTGCTGCTCCTTCCTCCAGCATGTGGGCTGCGACCGTGTCCTGGGCTCTGACTCAAAGGAGGACAAGTGTCGCGTGTGTGGGGGAGACGGCAGCTCCTGTGAGACCGTTGAGGGCGTCTTCAACCAGTCCCTGCCGGAGGGAGGTAGGGAGCAAACGGCCTGGCCAGCCTCACCCACCCTCAAGTCCTTCCTCGGCTTCACTGCCCCTGGGGATGCGCAGGACAGGCAGGGACATATCCCAGGGAAACACCCCAAAGGGTAGGATCAGGCTGCAAGCAGGGAGCAAATTCCTCCTGTTCACTGACCAAGCCATGACCCAGTCACTGCTCGCACCCAAGTCCCTGGCACAGAGCACCAAGCTCTTTCCCTGCTCCCCAGCTCACGCTGCCCTCAAGCCAGGCTGTGGAGATGCCCATGGAGATCCCAGCTCCACAGCACCTCCCCAGCACAGCCAGCCCCATCGCAAGAGCCTGCACTGCAAAGCAAGCAAGCACCCGGCAGGCCGTAGTGCTTTTTCTGTTTAATTGCAGTGGGTGGCTGAACGAACACCTCTGCACTGCCAGCATCTCGTTTAGTGTTTAACCCAGGGGTAACAGAGTGGCACACACTCCCATCCAGCTCAGGGCAGGGTTGGCTCTGGGCTCGGAGGCTGAGCATCACTGCTCACCCGCCCCGGGTTGTCTCACAGGTTACGAGGAGGTGATCCAGATTCCCAAGGGCTCCGTCCACATCGACATCCGGGAGCTGAACCTCTCCATCAACTACCTAGGTGAGATGGGGCTGGGGGACACTGAAATCCCAGCCAGACACCCCTTGGTCTGCCATTTCCCTGCGGTTAATAGGGCGTGGTAAAGGCCCAGCACAGAGAACCTCCCACTGCAGCAGAGGATGGGGTTGGGGGTCGCAGCGTGGGGTTGGGGGCAGAGGAAGGCAGCAGGGCCAGCTGGCGGGGCAGCGTGTCCCACGGCGTGTCCCAGGCCAGCATGGGCCGTGTCAGTGTGGCACGCACAGCCCCTGTCTCGCTGCGGCGCTGCCTCCGTCCTGCGCTCACTGTTCAGCAGCGTAACCCTGAGCAAACCCCACACCCCGCTGTTCCTGGCGCTGTCTGTGGCTCCTTGGCATTCCCCCCTCCGCCAGCATGTTGGGCTGGGGATTAAAAATAGACCTGCTCACATTTTCCTTGGGCTTAATTTTCCAGCTAGACTCCGGCTGGTTTTTACAATGGGCTTCTTTCTTTCCCCTTGTCTTCTCTTTCTGTCCTTGAAGCAAAGGACAGTGATCGCAGAGAGGTGGGCAGGGGCGCTCGCTGCTGGTTTGCTGCCTGGTGCCTCCGCAGTGGCTCTCCAGGAGCAGGAACCTGCCCAGATGCCAACACCGGGGGGAGGTTGCAGCGGGGCTCTCCTGGCAGCATCCCTCCAGGCCACCTCCCTTTGCCGGGTTCGGGGATGCCAGCATCCCTCCCTGCCTGGCCCAGGTATACTGGGGACTCCTTGTGTCCATCCAGACTGGATTTCTGTGCACTGGAGGCACAGTCCATGCTCGTATCTCTGTCGACCGCTGCCACCAGTCTCTCCCGCTCCAAGATCTGTGCCTGCACTCCAGTGGGAGGGGAGGGAGCATCCTCCATCCTCATCAGTATGAAGCATCCTCCCTGCTCTAGAGCATCATGGCAATGAGGTCGTTACCAGCAGCAAGGGCAGGAGTGATGCAGAGCTGGGTGCCACCGCGGTGTTGGTGGCAGAGAGCAAGCAGGGAGAGCGTGGGAATGCGAGCAGGAGCGAGCAAGCGAGCCGACCTCCCTCTAGCGACTCGCCTGGGCAACCACAGCCAGGCTCCTGGGGACCAGCCTCCTCCAGTAGCCCCAGCAGCCAAGACCCAGTTTGCACAGCTGGATTTGAACCTGGCTTCATGGCCACAGTTTGTCACACTGCCAAATGTCCCCATCACCACGCCAGGCAGCTGGCTGAGCTCCCTGCAGCAGCGTCCTTCCACTGTGAGGTGGCGGGCAGGCTGAGACGAGATGATGGGTACATTAGTCCCACCTCTGCTAGCAGCTTTCTGCGTGACCCTGACCCAGGCACCTACTTTATTTGCCCCACCTATTCCCTTCCTGTAAAGTGAGGCTGGTGACATTTACCCTCCATTGTAGCAGTGCTCCGAGCCCGGCGGATGAGGAGCGCCCGGCCGAAGCGGGATACAGGTGCATTCAGCCTTTCCGCTAACCCTTGCTCCCCTGTCCTCGCAGCGCTGAGAGGGGAGAGCGGCGAGTATTACATCAATGGGAAGCTCTCCATCGACCCCCCGCGGCGCTTTGACATCGCAGGCACAACATTCCACTACAGGAGATCCCCAGAGGAGCCTGAGTCCCTGGAGGCCTTGGGACCCACCAACGTCACCCTCTTTGTCATGGTTGGTAACATGGTTCCTTCATACCCCCACCTGGTATGGGCCTGGGCTGGGCTAAAGAGACCTTGCCACGACTGCATGGGAATTGGAGCTAATCAGCCTCTGCCTCCTGTCTGGAGTAAAGGGGCACAGAGGTCAGAGGTAAATTGGGCGAAATTCTCAGGTCTCTCTCCCTAATCTGCCAGGCTTTGGCATGATTCCATCTGTAAGTGCACAGGAGCTTGTTCTTTGATTGTGTCGCTTTCATGGCTGCACCACTGTCATCACTGGTGACTGGCCATGTCAGTGCTGGAAGGGACTGGAAAGGGAAGGGGGGGAGATTTCAGCTGCCCTGGATTTTAGAGAGCGTGCTGAGGTCATGGGATGCCACACGGACAGTCATGACCATGCTGGCCTTCGGTGGCACTGATGCCTCGGTGGTGCCTTTCTCTGCAGGTCCTTGTGCGGACAGAGCTGCAGGGGATCCGGTACAAGTTCAATGCACCCATCGGCAGGGATGCCTCGAACCAGTACTCCTGGCACTACACCCCGTGGACCAAATGCTCAGCACTGTGTGCAGGGGGTGAGGTTTAACCCCATGTCGGCTGGGGGGGGACATGTGTCTGCACTCCTGTGACCCCCACGCACTGTGTCTGGGCCACGTGAGACAGTGCACCAACGTTAGCATCTGCTTTGCTCTGAAGGAGCTCTCGGGTTTCTACATATTCCCACCCTGCACACAGCTACGTGCGAGCTGGTGTCAGTCAGCGTGATCTTGTGGGCAGAGTGTCAGGGCAAACAAACTGGATGCCGTTCTTCGGCTGGACCATGGTGTAAGTGGTAGAGGTGATGGAAGGTAGCATGATATGCTTGAAATTCATTTATTTGTGCGATGCAGGACAGGTTAGCCAATCGTAACAGCCCCTCTGGTCTTCAGATCTACATGTCTGTGAACTGAAACACTGATGATTCTTCCCTGAATCCTTTGGGCTGGTTCCCGTGGGGACTGACACAAAGGTTTGCACCATGTCTCGTGGCTCTGGAGAACCTGGCTGCGGGTGACTGAGCTGGTATTCAGAAGAGAGAGGCAGTTTCAAAAGCGAGGCTTAATCATGTTCCCTGTTTCAATCTAAGGGCCCTGACCTGGTCTTGCGTGCTAGGCCTCGACCAAGTGTTGCCCCCTCTTGTTCCAGCTATTCCCCCAGTGCTGCCCAGAAAGTCTCACAAGGCCAAGGTTAGAACAGGTTTAGTTGAGGACGAGATCCTTGGAACACTTTGATCTTCCACCGTCTGCAAACTCTGCTGGGTCCTGCCCTGGCTGGTGAGCCTTCACCCCATCCATTCTTTTCTGGAGATGTTAGAGGCAAAAGAGGCCTTGGTTATGAATAGAGAAGTAGGTTCAGGCTTGATGAGGTGCAGTGACAAGTGGCTGCCCCGTCACATTGCCCACACGGGAGCAGAGCTGTGGGGCTCATACCCGCAGCCTGGCTCAGCGCTAGCCTCAGGGTCCTCCTCTCCTTCCCCTTTGCCTCTTTTTCTTGGCAGGCAGCCAGATCCAATCTGTGGTATGCAAGAAACTTTCTGATGGCTCAACTGTCTTCAACCATTTCTGTAGCCCTGAAACCAAAATGCCAGAGCGACAGAGGCCATGCAATACCGAACCATGCCCCCCAGCGTGAGTACCATGGCTTGGAGCAGATCAAGGGAGTGTGGGTGGAAAAGCCAGTGTGGAGGAGGGTGAAATTCCCCCCTCTCTGCCATTCCCAAGTCAGAGTCCCCTGCCACGGTACCCAGGGGTGACACTACCTCGCTGGAGCAGCTCTGCTGGGGAGTGGCGGGACAGTTTTCTCCTCTGTGCCCCATCACGAGCGCAATACAGCGCGCAACCTGCACAGCCCATCGCTGCGGGGAAGGGGCAGTGGCGATGCAGGGAGCAGAAAGCTGTCCCCACCGCAGTGCTCTGTGCACAAGGCTACACCGTGCCTTGCTTGGTGAGAGATGTGCTGAGCATGTGGTGTGTTGTCCAACGATGGTCTCTGTAGCATGACCTCCTCCCTGCGCTGCTGTGCTACTTGCAGAAAGGAGCCCTCCTCATCTGGTCCTTTGGTGCAGAGCAGATACCCGGCGCAGTCCCTCAGAAATTGTCCCAGCCTCTCCCTGGCTGGCCCTTGCCCCTCTGTCGAAGGGGAAAGGGAGATGTGGAGGAACTCTGTGGTTCAGAGCTGCCTGGGAGGCTGTGGCCAGAGTAGGAATAGGGCTGTGTACAGGAGCATGGGGACAAGCATGGACCACCGTGCCCCTCGCAAGCTTTTCTGGTTTTTACCTGTCTCCAGCTGGGTGATTGGGAACTGGTCTGAATGCAGCCGAAGTTGCAATGAAGGCGTCCGCACGCGCAGCGTCTTCTGCAAGCGTAAGATCTCTACCACCGAGGAGAAGACCTTGGATGATGCTTCCTGCACCCATCCACGGCCAAAGATGCTTGAGCCTTGCAATAATCAGACGTGCCCTCCAGAGTGGGTCGCCCTGGACTGGTCTGAGGTAAGTGCTTAACATCGGCCCTCACCTCTCTGATGGCACTGGTCCTTAGGAGGACAGTGTCAATCACTAGGCCAGAGCATCGGTGATGGCTGCTGGCCATGGAGAGCGTAATGTGGGAAATGGTCTTCTAGCTCAGGAGACAGGCAAGGTGGGAGCACTGGTGGGGAGAGCCAGCGCTGCCTCTCTCTGCTCCATGCCGTACATCCTGACCACGTGTGTCCTCTCTTTGCAGTGCACCCCAAGCTGCGGGCCAGGTTTCCGCCACCGCATTGTCCTCTGCAAGAGCGGTGACCACAGTGCAACGCTACCCACCTCCCAGTGCTACGAAGGCTCCAAGCCCCCGACCAGCATGAGGTGCAACCTGCGGCGCTGCCCACCACCACGCTGGGTGACTGGCGAGTGGGGAGAGGTAGGATCAATCCTTTCCATGGAGTTATTGAAGGAGCAGACTCTGCCTCCCCAGCCCCTCAAATCCTAGTGCACATGAGGCTTTTACCTGCCAGCAGAACCTGATGTGGCCACCACAACTATCTGGGGGGCAGCAGAACTCCGTGGCGGTGTTCTTTGCCCCCGCCTTGGCTCAGGAGGTGATTATGATGGTGGCCCAAGTGCACAGCTGACCCAGGGAGTCTCCCGGGCCTAGCAGGACCCCACAGAAGTCATTAGAGGGCCCCCACGGGTGTTGGGGGGGGCAGCAGGGCAATGAAGTTGGGGAACAGTACAGTGCAGTGGGAGCAGTGGGCTGCAGAAGTGAGCTGGGCCGGGTGCAAGCGGGACCACCGCTAGTCTACCTGCCACAGCCCAGCCTGGCGCCTGCAGCAGGGTGAGGTGACGCTGACAGTCCTCCCTTCCCTCTAACACACCTCCCTTCCCTCTAACACACCATCCGGGCGCAGGAGGCCTGGGAAAGGCAGTGATTTAGGGCTGGATAGAGAGACCCTCGCTGAGCCCTGGAGGTTCAGACCAAGCTTTTCGGGAAGTGGGACCGCAGTGCTCAGCTGTGCCAGCGAGGTCCCTGCAGCTTCTGCAGAGGAAAGGGACAACTGAATCCAGCACCCTTTGCACCTCTTAAGACCTGGCTGTGCCCTCTCCCCCTGGGTTATTAAAGCTTTGGCAGCCGCCACAGCTCTCTGCTGTGCTGTTTCCCGGCAGTGCTCTGCGCAGTGTGGCCTTGGCCAGCAAAGAAGATCCGTCCAGTGCCTGGCTCACACCGGGCAGCCGTCCAGCGACTGCATGGAGACCCTGCAGCCGCCCGGCATGCAGCAGTGCGAGACCAAGTGTGAATCGGGACCTACAGACAACCCTGAAGGTGAGGGAGATGGGATCTGGGGAGGGAAATGCGGAGCACTGCGAGCCTCGGAGGCCACACAGTACAGGGACACCGGAGCCAGCACAGACCCATTTGAGCTCTAGGTGCTGTGCTGTGGCGAAAGGCTCTTGTGGGCAGACCTGATGCTGTCCCCTCTGGTCCCAGGCCAAACTGGCATGCTGTGACCCTGAAAAATGAAGTAACTGCACCTTGGCAAAGAGAGGCTTTCAGTAGTGAGGTTCTCAGTAGCTTCTTCAGCACAGTTGCATCTTGCTCCTTCCTGGCAAACAGGCTCCAGGAGCTGGACATCAGGGTACAAAAGGAGCTTGCAGAGGGCTGGTTAGAAGTCCCCCCGGGGCTCCTCACCCCCAAGGCAGCTGTAACCCTGCTTCCCTCTGTCACCCATCCAGAGTGCAAGGATGTGAACAAGGTGGCCTACTGCCCACTCGTCCTGAAGTTCAAGTTCTGCAGCCGGACCTACTTCCGACAGATGTGCTGTAAAACATGCCAGGGGCACTAGGGACACAGCGTGACCCCCGTGGGAAAACTGGAAGGCAAAAGCTGCGACGGAGGGCCGCCGAACTGTGCCCTTCCTCTCCGCCCTGGGAATCTCCCCTGGGTCCAACACAGACACTGGTCGTGCTTCCAGTGGGAGCCGGCGTCACCCAAACCTGTCCCCCAAAGACATGCACCCTACGCCCCCGAGCTTCACAACGGCAGGTTCCCAGTTAAACCACTGCCACCCGCTGCAGACACCATCAAGGCCCAGTGCAACAGGAGCCAGTCGATGAGCGGTGGGAGAGGGAGAAGCTGGGCAGAGCACGGCAGCAAGGATGTTACTTGAAATTCTGACATTGTTATTTATTAGTAGCGGACCCAGGTCCTGCAGGCGCCGAGACAGCCACCGAAGCAGCACCAGTCGCCCTGCTCCTGCCTCGTCCTGTTGCGTGCCCATGTCCCGAGGGCATCACGGGGCATCATGGTCCACAGTGGGGCGTCCCTGGGGAGGCTGAGCGCACCAGGGGCTGCTGCCTTTCCCTCGGGGATCCCAGGGGAGACAGGGAGGAGGTTTCAGGTGCCACGGGGTGACAAGCGTGGCTCATGGCTTCCGGGCGATGGACGAAGATGAGCTGCCGTGGGGAGTGGGGTTGGTGTAGGAATTTGGGTCTCTTGGTTTGCATCCTGTCACCTTGGGACATGCAGCAGGGGACAGAGAGCAGGTCACTCAGTGAGCAGAGTTTTAACAGTGACACCAGTTTAACTGGGAGAGGGGGTTATTCAGACTCTCTTAACAACCTACTTTGATTGGGGTGCCCGCCCTCTTTTTTCCTTAAAGCCCTTGTCACTATTATGACCATTTCTTATTCCAGAAACACCTCGAAGCACGAGGTGAACTCAGGGCCGAGGCATGCTCGGGGTTGCAGTCTCTTGAACGGGCGTCAAGGACGTGCCAGGCTGCAGGAAGCAAAGCAAAGGAGGATGCAGGACGAGAACTGTCTTGGTCACAGTGTCTCCACTGCCGAGCCGGGACTCAGGACCAGTCTGCCTGATCCTGGCAGGGCCCTCCCCAGCAAACGCCACAGCTTCCACGGCTGCTTTGCCTCCAAAGGTGCTTTACTTCCAAAGGTGCTTTGTCTCTGAAAGGTGCTTTGCCTCTAAAGGCAGCCTTGCCGTTGCCACATGCCGGTCCCAGTACCACCGTCTCCTCTGCCCCCAGGAGACCGCCAGTGATGGGAAAAGAGCAGGCTTGAAATTCATTCAGGTCACCTCCTGGCCAAATGTGGGCCAAAACAAGTCTTCTCCATGATCTACCGCAGCCTGCAGAGGGGACCTCAATTTCAAATCTACAAAGCGTGTACTTTTTGTTCTCATTAATGGTTAGTATTGTTATTTTCAGGCCTTTCTGCATCACAAAGATGGGAAATCTTGTCCAAAGCCATGTTCTGTTCCCCCTGGGGGTCAGCCGTTGCAGTGCAGGGACGCGGACAGCCCTCTTTCCCCAGAGCAAACCTCTCTGCCCTGCCAGCCCTCCTGTGTTACTCTACCATCTGTATTTTGACCCGCTCGTCAGCCGAGCGCAGCTTCTCTGGTG
Source organism: Balaeniceps rex (assembly GCA_013401315.1). NCBI lineage: Eukaryota > Metazoa > Chordata > Aves > Pelecaniformes > Balaenicipitidae > Balaeniceps > Balaeniceps rex. The sequence continues at coordinate 724 of VYZW01027827.1, read as the reverse complement.
CTCAGCAAATGCCGTTTGGCGGTCGAGCGGGCCTTCATTTGTCTTCCTTCCTGGTGCCATGCTCCGTTCTGACATTTTGGTGAGGGGAGGGGGTGTTTTCACCTTTCTATATAGCTATATATAAAACGAGAAATGTTTTACATACTAACTCTGAGGAGGAGCGACGTATCGGCATGATTTATAATAAAGGAGTAGCTACGATCCCGGGCGCAGCTTCTGGTCCCAGTCTTGTTTCTGAAGTGGCAGGCCTGGGCTCTGGCAAGCCCCACACCATGATGCTCCTGGTGCTCACGCTGAAGGAGGGGTTTGGGCAGCAGGGGAGGATTTTCCCTCGGGCTGCAGCCCGACTGAGCGGAGCGGGCCGGAGAGGTGGGGATTCGCCCCGAGCTGCTGCGTGGCACGTCGGAAGAGGCTTCCCCTTGGCAGACCCTTCACAGGTTGGCTGTGCACCACAGGGGCACACAGACCCCCTATTGGTAATGCTGGTTTGGGATTTTGGGGGCAGGGAGGGGTGCTGTTTGAAGAACTACATGTCTGAAACACCACCGACGCTGCCCTGCATCCCTTGGGCTGATTCCCTTGGGGCTTGACACAAAGGTTTGCACCACATCTCATGGCTCTGGAGAACCAGAGGACAGACTCTTTAGCAGGGTCTGCAGGGACAGGACAAGGAGGAATGGTTCTGAACTAAAAGAGGGGAGATTCAGACTAGGTATAAGGAAGA
>VYZW01027825.1:63313-120021 GCA_013401315.1 Balaeniceps rex | reverse complement strand
CAGCTAAGCCATAAAATGGTATTTGTGAAAAATCATGCAAAAATGACTTCCCATCATTTAAACAAATCTCATCTTAGTCAGTCATCAGTAGCTCTGAAAGCTCCTCAGATATGCTTAACCATCAATTTCAGTTTCGTTTTGAGCTGCTTACCTTGAAATTGGTTTATCACTTTTCAGTCATGTGAATAGACAAGCGGAAAAGATGGCCAAAAGTAATAAATGGAGTTGATCCTACCAGAATTGGGTAGGATTGCAACACTTTGAAATACTTTTTTAATGAAGTGGAAGTATTGGAGCTTTCATGAGAATTGGTGGAAAACATCCTTTGAAACCGTACTAATTTCAGTAAAGAAAGAGGAGGTTAATTCCTTTTAAATATTTGATGAGTCTGTTTTAGATGCTAAACTAAGCTATAGATTGAGTGTTCAAACTCAAGTAAACAAGGAGACTCACAAATTTACATTCACAAACTGAAAACTTCTATTTAAATATCAGCCAGTATTTTTCATTTTCCCATGCCATTATAACTGTAATTTACAGCTCATTTATGCATCATTTACCAGCTCCATTACTTATGGAGTTTTTATGTCCTTCTGTAGATATTTTACAGGTCTGAAGCCACTGTTACAACCAAACATGCTGTATTGCAAGTTAAGCTTGACAGGCTCATCCTGAGATTGCTAAAAGGGATTGCATGTGATCAGTGAGAAAACTGAAAATGTGCAGTTTTAATTACAAGACTGTTTATCAGAATCTATTTTAATAGCAATGATCTATGACATCTCAGACTGTCTGCTACTAGAAGGGTAATGGAGGGGGGGCGTATTGGCAAAGGGTGGTATGTAATGTGAAATTAAGAGAATTTACCTTTTCCGGTAATTTTAATTACTGTCCTGGAGTTCCTGACAGATTTATGAGAAAAGAGTCTTTTGAGGTTGGATTACAATGAAATCTTAGTTTGTATGAAGATCTATAAATGTTCTGCGATGTTCTTAAAGGCCATGTTTGGGCTGCACAGTTCTGTGTTACCTGAGCTAACACCAAATACAGAGCTGGACAAGTTAGTCAGCACGAAGCTGTGGGTAAAAACCTCCCAGTACCTGAGCCAGTTCCTTTAGAGCTAGCTCAGGTCTCTCCACGCTCCACAGGATGATCTAGCATACTGTTTGCTTTAAATATTTACTTGTGTGAAATATCCTTCTGGATGTGTCAGGGAGAAATTTTATGTCATATCAATATTTGCAGACTCACATATATCCAGACCTACCACTTGAGATTGAATAATGTCTTTTCTGTCTCTTTTGTAAATCCAGGCAAAATTCCCACCATACTGTGTACCCAGTAGGGCTCAATAAAATTATCACAGTAAAATAAAAGACTATAGGAATGACGTTTGGATAGTTTGGGGTAACCCATTTCATTCCATGCTCAACCACACAAAGTACCATAGTTCTGCCAAAAGGCTGTCACAGAATTTTAGAGAGCAAATAAATGTTGACCGCATTCTTATGAATGAACAAAGATTTGATACAAATTTAAAATTGTACTGGGTATACAAGGAGACACAAATACAGACTGCACCTGTTTCTGTAGGTAAAGCACTGGTACTAAACTGTTATTCCTATGTGATTAGAAAGGAAGAGGAAATCTTGCTGGACCAACTCTTTTTTAAGAAATTAGTTTTCAGTTTACAGGGTGGGGATGCGATCAGCTGCAATTTAATGAGCTGGTTTGGCAAGGCATCTGAGCCACCATAACTGGTTCATACCCATAACATGGGTATTCTTAGCACACCTAGATTGTAAGCTAAAATGTGCTGGTTTAAGCTAACACATTTATTTTGCTGTTAGGGCAGGTGGGCAGACATATGGTGCAGCTGAAGAACATTACTTGTTAAATTTCTACCAGTTTTAATCTGAGCAACGTTCTTTGGTGGCAGGAGTAAGCTTCAACAAGAGATTTGATACTAAGGGTTGGAGACACCCCTTATCTTTAAACCTGACACTGAGGCATAAAAGCTATAGTACAAGTGAGAGTAAGAAGACTCCCTAGCTAAGGGAGGGACTGAGAAATACAAAGGAAAAGTAGCAGAGAAAGATTAAGATAACAGGCGTGTAAGGGCTGATCTTCCTTTCCATATATATTTTGTTCCCTTGTCAGAGGTGGCCAATAAGTAGATCTTTTCTGTTTTACACTCCCAAATTAGAGCATGTTTTACACAGCTTTTTTACTTCCACAGTGAATAGTCTTGATAGGTTGGAGAGAAGTTCATTAACAGCATTTTGCTTCCCCATATCCCCAGGTTATATGAAAATGCCACTGATGGAGTTCCCCAGGAGTACACCTCCCGGGCTCAGGCCCATATTTATCTATTGTTTCAAGTGAAATTGATGTTGCAGCCTGTCTTAACAGACTGGTTCAGGAAACACCCATGAATCAGAAGGTTTCAAAAGCTTTTGTGGTCCCACACTGTATATTGTACCATATACAGTACGGTACTGTCTCTCAACTTCACTGAGGCAGGGACACAGTTTCCCACACCAGAGCAGACAGCACGACCTCTTCGTGGGCTGGTTTCAGAGTTGGGCTGAAGCTCAAGTGACTGTTCTGTTCTGTAAAAAAGGGATATTGGAGTTTTAACCTCACGGGCTGGAGTCACCAGACCCAATGCCAGTCTCAAGCGCTGTACAGACAGTAACAGCACTGAGCCCAAGTGGACTTCCACTGCTGTGACCTCCTGTGAAGTGCAAAATACACCCTGAAGTTTTCAACCTGCTAAAGAGCTCATCTTTTATTTAGAATTAAAAATATTCCTTGTTTCATTTCTCTCCTGCCACAGGAGGAGCTGGGTGATCATCAAGGGGAGTGGTGGCAGCAAATACACAGGGTTTTCCTGGTCTGTGCAGACATGATGGACCTTCACTTACAGCAGCAGTTGACAATCTCTGGGAAAAGAGGGCACTCGAGCAGTAGCTGATTTCCCCTCTCCAGTTCCCAGACAATGCTGTGAACAGCTGACAGTGAAGTATCCCTCTTCAGCTGCAGAAGTTGTGTGAATCCTCCATTATACAACATCCACAGCTGTTAACTACATTGCACACAGCGTAACACAGCGGCAAACTGCATGGGTCAGTGAAGAAAGAAGGAGCACTGTGATTCAGAGTCCTTCTGAAATGGACCCAATCTTTCTTTCCAAGCTGGAGCGGTTTCAGGATGAGGTTTGCAAGCTCTGAAGCAGGAAACTTCAACTTCAGGAGACCCTGTCAAATCTTATTAGAAAGTAATAGACAACTTTTGAAGTTACTTCCATTCATTTGAGCAGTCTCTAGTTTGCTGAAGCTGGTGAGGTGAATCCTTGCCCTTCTGGGAAAAAAATTGCACAGATTCAGTGCTTTATTGTTTCAAAGCATTTTTCAGATATTAAATCATTTTCAAACTGCTTTTAGAGAGTAGATAAGTGATGCCACTTTCATAAATGTGGGGAGAGAAGAGAGGCTGAGCACAGTTTATCCTTGGCATGTGCTATTAAAGAGAAGTTTCAGGAGGTAAAAGGGCTCTGCATGGGTCTCCAGCGCTAGCCACAAGTAATATGAACAAACTATTGTTAGCTCACTAACGTGTGAAAAATTCTAGGCTAAATTTTACAGCGTTTGGGTAGACTGATTTAAACAGCAGTAGTTGGGAGAACAGTTTAATATTAGCTCTACCACATAGGATTTAGGTCTGTATCCTGCAGGCTACCCTAGGTAGTCATTGCCTAAAGCACATAACTATGAAATGAACCTTCTTCACATTAAATTCTTGTCATGCTGGCTCATGCAAGAGTCATCACTTGCTGATGTCACAAAAAGGGCAGGCGTAATAAAGTGATGAATCAAGGAGAGTAATTTCCCTTCCCTCCCTAGAAGACCGCCCTGGATTCAGTGGGAGCCTTCCTCTCCGCTTACAGATCACAGCCGCCCAGTGCTGCCGGAAAACCACAGAAAGGTAGCAGAGTCATGCAAAACTTTTGTTTTATTCCGTCATCGTGTCTATCCTTCTATCCTTCAATGGCGTAGTGATGTAGAGATCGTTCCAAACCACTGGAACGGCTGTTGCATTGCTCATTGGGGGGCTCACAGCGTCTGACCCTCAGAGAATCCATACATAGCCAGCAGAGATGTGTCCTATATATGTGGCACAAACTTCTCAGAATTTGTCCTATGCAGAGAATATTTCTGAGATAATGTTTTTTTCTTGTCACTTGCATTTTTTTTTCATTGAAACTGAAAAAGAGGCCAGAAATCAAGCTTTTTTCCATCTGTTTTTTAAAATATTTTTCTTTTATTGCAATTAATGTTATTTTTTCAAAGAATTTCAAATCTCTCTTCCTAGCAAATAACCTTACATCCCTTTGTGTAAAATAAGTTCTCCTATTGATATGTTGCATGATAAAGGAAAATCAATATGGTAAATCTTGCTTTTATAAGAAAAGTACAGATACTGTAAAAGTAGAACAACTGCCAAAGTGCTACACAAAACAGAAAGATGTTCATAACATAAGCAGAGTTGCAGAGCCCTTCATATTTTTCAGAAGTCTGGACTAGCTTCATGCTTTTTATGTACATCTTTTATGCATGAAAAATGCCACTCAGTGAAAGATCTACAGCTGATGGAAAAATAGCCTTGCAGGTAAAGTGCTGGAGTTTGTGTTTTCCTGCTAGGCTAGCCTGTTAGCTGATAAAGGTGATGTGCTGTGTCACGTCAAGGTCCTCAGTGAACTTGTTCACTGATTGCCTGACCCACGATATTTTCACTCCTACATCAGCCAGGTGTCAGTGTCGATCAGGTATTACCCATCACCACAGGACAGCAAAGCTTCCCATTGCATGTTTTATACAGGAACTACAGGAGTGAGGGAACAGCCTCAGAAATTGCGGTGACATTGCCACTATTATTTTTGTGTTTCTGTCTTATATTACATCCCAGCACAAAGCACAGGGTTTCAGCTATAAATAGCTGCATTGACTCACGTTTCACACCGGCTGTAGGCATCGTCATGATGTATCTCACTTTCTACCTGACCTGGGGATGTATCAGTTACACAAAGACTGACTCAGTCGGTAAACCATGCGTGGAATCTACAGCCCCACCATGGGCTCAAAAATACATTCAAGCCACCTGTGAGGGATATCTTTAGAGGAAGAAGGGCGGAGACGGCTTTTGGCACAAACCCAGAACGCGTCCTTTCAACTAACATTTGGCTTACTGGATTTCGTTGTATAGCTATATGAAGCTTCCCTTTAACGCTTTTTAACTTCTTATTTGTAACTTCCAGCCCCTTTCAGGGAAGATCATGTGTTCCTCACCCTTTGCAGCAGTATCATTTGGGGGTTGTATCAAGGCCAGGCCAACCTGGTTTACAGCCAATTCCTTCTTGAGGGCTGAGCAAGAATTTATTTCATTACAAAGTGGCATGAATCATGTCAGTCATTCTCTTGCCTACTTTGGGATTAATTTGCTTGCACTTATGAATTGCATTTATGCAGCTTCCATCAGCCTTGGTGGTTCCTGTAGCAGGGAGGTTTGGCTGGTGGGTCTCTTGCCTACTGCCCTGAGTCCAGTCCCTATGCAGTTGGCTATTTCACTCTCAATTTCCTCTTTCGTGACAGAAAAAATAGTCTCCATAAAGGGAAGAAGGAATGACAGAGACTTGCTTTTTCCAAGTAGAAAACAATGTCCCAGATCTGACCTCAGCAAAACCGCTCCATGTGGCACTTTACTAGTTATGGCTTAAAGAACTGGATTGTGTCAAGGCCCTGGTGTGGTACTAATTACCACAGCTTTTGGCTAAGAATGAACTATAAATCTTTAAACACCAACAAGTTTGATTAGGCTTGATTTTTTTTGGCACTGTTATGGTACCTCCAAACAGAAAAATGTTTTTGCAGAACAGGTTCAGTACATCTGATACTTCCTTGCACGCAACATTTATCACACACACGTTTATTGATGCAGGAAGTAAGTTTCCCAGTTTTATTCTTTTAAAAATTGAAGTAAGGCCAGATCTTCAAATGATAGAAATTGGCTTAACACCATTGTCCTGAGTCGTGTTTTCAGTAGTTCAGGATATAGCTCTTGGATTTCAATCCTGGAGGCTAGTGGTAGAAAAGGTCTATCAGGGCATGTCGTCTATGTCCTTGTCAGTGAAAAATTGTTCCCTTGTGTACAGAAATAGGAAGCAGCCCTACTTCCTCCTCAAGTAGGTGTTTTTACCTACTTGTAAAACATATGTCCAAGAATTTGGGCTACACAGGAGTGTTTCCATTTGGCTTTGTATGCTGCTGTGAGGAACAACCACCACTTCTATAACAGAGCCCCCTTCTTCTTCTCTTCCTCTGCTTAGGCTCTTGTGCTCATTTCTACAAACACTATCTGGTGGACACAGTCCTTCCTCAACTCAGCAATAAAAGTAGCTCTTCTCTTTCCAATGGCACACATAAAAAAAATCACAAGTCTGGAGAAAATCAAGATAATAGAACAGAGTAGTTTCACACTTCCCAAGTGGTGGCTAGACCTCTGAACACAAACTGCCAAGGGGTTCTTAGCTACATGTAGGGCCCAAAGGTTCTTTAAATGGATGCTGAGACTCTCTAAAACCCAAAAGGAGGGAAAGACTGACAAGAAGGATGCAAAGGTCCTGTCCTGGTTTCAGCTGGGTTAGAGTTACTTTTCTTCCTAGTAGCTAGCATAGTGCTGTGTTTTGGATTTAGCATGAGAAGAATGCTGATAACACACTGATGTTTTTAGTCGTTGCCAAGTAGTGCTTACACCAGTCAAGGACTTTTTCAGCTTCCCGTGCTCTGCCAGGTGCACAAGAAGCTGGGAGGGGGCACAGCCCAAGATAGTTGATCCAAACTGACCAAAGGGCTATTCCATACCATATGACGTCATGCTCAGTATATAAACCGAGGGGAGTTGGCCGGGGAGCAGCGATCGCTGCTCGGGGACTGGCTGGGTGTCGGTTGGCGGATGGTGAGCGGTTGCATCACTTGTTTTCTTTTCCCTGGGTTTTGTTTGTCTCTCTTGTTCTCCTTTTCATTGCAATTATTATTATTATTATTATTACTACTACTATTATTATTATTATTATTATTATTTTATTTCAATTATTAAACTGTTCTTATCTTAACCCGCGGGTTTTCTTACTCTAGCCCTTCCGATTCTCTCCCCCATCCCACCGGGGAGGGGGAGGGTGAGCGAGCGGCTGCGTGGTGCTTAGTTGCCGACTGGGGCTAAACCACGACAACCACTTGTGACTGGAAGAGTTTGTGGCTACCCAGTTCATGAAGAGAGTTGGTTGATCAAAAGCAGGTTTAAAGAAGTTAAGAGCAACCTAAGCTTCTTATTAGGACCAGTGAGGAGAGAGGACAGGATTTACGGTCTTTCTTTCATGAGGTGAAGGGAAAAATGCCTCCCTTTCTAGCCATTAGATATTTCTTTGCTATAGATACCTTTTCTTTCAAGCCTAGAAGAGGATTTTGCCCTCTCTTTTAAGGAAAGAAGTGCTATTGTTGTATTCCCCCAACACTCATGCAACCTCATGGATCAGGTACATAACTATCATCTAACCTTCTGCTGTTTGATACTATCCAAATGTGGCTGCTGTGAGCATATAGCTACAGAAATGTCAGTATCTGAAGAATTTCTGTGAGGCATGGTTAGCCACTGGCATCTCCACATCCAACTGAAGTGGGCAGGAGTGCTTCCATGCCCCTTGGAGGTCTGCCTCACGCATCACAGTGACAACCCTGAACCTGAAATCTCTCTGTTACAGAATGATTGCAAAATTAGCAATGCTATTAGAACCTGTGTTTGTCACAGCAAAGTCCAGTTTGGTACCAGACTCCAGTTGTTCCAGCACCACTTTATGAGGCACTCAGCCGACTCAAGGTGGTGTAGTATATCTCTTCATTAAAGATGCCAAGAATGAAACACAGAGACAGAAACACTCCCTCCATAATTTTTGGTGTGGCCACAGCTTGGGAAAATGCAATCATATTGAAATGAAATAAATGATACAGTCAGTCCACAGGAATGTCCTGAAAATAACTTGCAGAAAAATAGTGCCATTGTATATTCTATACCTGTCTTGTGTATCTATAACAACTTAGGTAATAAATCATTTTGTCCGTGTATGAGGAAATAATATGAATTTATTCTAAGTAAATTAGGAAAGTGGACCTAGGAAACTGTAGATCATATAAAAACTGAAACAAATATGCCATAAAATTATAGGAAGCAGTTTTCCATATTGTGTCTTTGATCAGTCATATTGGGTGAATTTGACATTATATGTTTTATCCCAAATGGTTGCTATTATTTCTACACTGATTTGGCTGGAGGCAGCCTCAGAAAATATGAAATTACTTGTAAACCTATTACTAGCCAGATGGTTGGGAAGGGTCATGAATGGGAGGGGAAAAAAATGGCCTGTTGCAGGATCCAAACCATAAATATGGGACTTCTCAACAGACACCCTAATATGTAGTTGGAAAGAAGAAAGTATGATGGGGCTAAAGAAAAAAAACTTTATTAATGTTGCAATGTGTGTCTCTCTCATTTTTAAAGAAAAGAAAACACTACTACAAGACTGTAGCTAGGTCTTTGTTTTATACTTATCCAAGCTTATATAAACAACCTATTCCCACATTTTTTATATGCATGTCTCTTTTTGGATACATTCACAGATGTAATATTTTAAGTCATTATAACATTAAATATTTTTTGGTTCTTTGTTTCCAGGGTACTCAGGCACAACACACAGCCTGAACTGTTTGTTTTGTTTGAATTCAACCTCCGCATTCATTTTGTCACTGTTAAAGCCCTGATAAAAAAGGCAATAGTTCAATTTATTCAATGAGACCAGGCGGTGTTTCACATCAGACACAGTCCTGTGGCCCAGAAATGTCCTTATTCCACTGAAGGCTTGCTGTACAGACTTGCAATTCCCTGGCTGGTAAAATGGACCACAGTCCTCGTTGTCACCAGGCATGGAGGGCAAAAGCCACTAAATACTGCATTTGAAACCAGGAGAGGCACTACAGTGTTTTCCAGCTGCTGGAAAACTTGTAAAGGTAAGTGTATGTAAGCTGATGGCAATGATATGATGCATTTTGTCACATACATAAGCCGTATGGTCAGTTCATAAATGTTATGAGATCTAATGTCTTGTTAAAATGGAAGTGATGGTGTCCATCCCTTTTTTTTGACAAGGGGATTTGATATCTAATATCTTGTTAAAATGGAAGTGATGGTGCCCACCCCTTTGTTTTGGTATGGGGATTTGAGATCCACAGCCTGGATCCTTGCAATGCTGGGGCTCTGTGAAGAGCAGACACTGCTTTACAGTGAGGACAGTCAAAAAATCCCAGAAGGCTGATAGATCCTTCAGCCTTTTCTTGCATAGACCTTGTTCCTGTTCTCCAAGATTTCCTTGAGCACTGGGGGTGCCAAAGCACCACTTTAATTCAATAATAATTGTGTAAGACCTTATCTGGATGCAGAAGTCTTTTTTATACAATATTAACCCAAATATTCTGTATTGCCACTACTATGGTCAATGTTACTAATTCGTTCCATTGCTTGGTCTTCATCTCTAACAGTAACCAAGAGTCAGATTCTTAATCAAATCTGCTAAGAAAAACAATTAGAAGAGAAAAAAAATCAAAACATGAGGAAGTGAGTGTTTCTTGTAAACCTTTAAATTGTATGAAAATACTAAGTTGTGGCTCTTCTGTAAAAGAATCTGAAACTGATCAGAGGAAAGGACTTTTCACACAAATGCGGAAGGACTTAAGTCTAAGGTAAGAATTTTGGGTCTCCTGTGTTTTGCCAGTAGCAGCAAAAGGTACTTTAAGGAAGTAGCAGTTTCTTGAAGTTGTGGTTTGCCATTTTCTAAATTACACCCCAGTGCTTGGTATTCCAGATAGGAAGTGGGCCCAACTGGAAGTAGAAATCAAAGCTCTTCTAAACAGCTCTGACAATTTGTCCGGCATTCATCATTCACATCTACACACAAATTTGAAACAAGCTTGAATATCTAAAGGCTTTGTGTTTAATAAAACCATAGATTAAAGGCCGCAGTACTACTGCAGGCTACAGCCTATTGGCAGTTTCCAGCAGGCAGCATTCCATAAAGTTTGAAAATGTTATGGAGGCATACTACATTATGCCAAATGGCCTCAAGTTGCACCAGGGGAGGTTTAGATTGGATATTAGGAAAAATGTCTTTACTGAAAGAGTGATCAAGGATCGGAACAGGCTGCCCAGTGAGGTGGTGGAGTCACCATCCCTGGAGGTGTTCAAAAAACATGTAGACGTGGCACTTTGCGACATGGTTTAGTAGGCATGGTGGTGGGTTGACAGTTGGACTAGATGATCTTAGAGGTCTTTTCCAACCTTAATGATTCAATGATTCTATGATTCTATGATTATCATGGTGATGTTGCAAGAAGATTTCTGGCCCATTTTTCTAGTACAAGCTGTTCATAGAAAATCCAGCACTCTAACCTATCCATGTAACTATGTACAAAACCCACTCTTTTCTTGTAAACCTAGCTCAGATTTAACTAACCACTACGGTCTGGTGTTTTCAATGTGACATACCCACTGTGCCACTGTCCGGAGCACATCTCAGCAATCTTCTCAGCTTTTTTGTGCTCTGGGCACAAAGGTGGCTTGGGGGGGCCACAGGTCTGAACAGAAAAACACTGAAAAACACTGAAAAACACTTTCGTATTTTACAAATACATGGCCAATCTCAGGTGAGATTCCTTTGGAGTACTGTCAGCTGGTCCAGTCGACAGGGAGAGAGCTGGTTTGCAAGTCTGCATGGGCAAGGGCAATAGAGTACGATAGTCTCATGGGTGAATTCCTGTTCCGTATTCATACTACTCCCCTGACTCTTCACCTGAGCATCCCGTTATTTCATGGCCATTAGTGAGTGTGATTTTTCTAACAACTGTGAAATCAGGGAAGAGGGGTTATCCATGTCTTACATATGGGGACTTGGGACACTGTTTTACGCTAAGTATGTGTAACTGAGATGTGAAGCCATCAATGTCTTCACCACAGGAATATTCTTTCAGATATTCAGAAATATAAAAGAGTAATGTCTACATCCATGAAGCTAATTAAACTACTTGGCTTTTTATTTCTCAATACAATTCATTATTTAATTGTAGCAAACAGTGTACCATCTCCTTCCACCATTTCTCTCAGCTGCTCTTCTCATAAGAGAAATAATACCATAGCTATTCTACGTATGCTGTGGAATCATCAATAACCTCGGTGGCGATTAAGCAGAGCACTACGTTATACCCTTTAATAACAATTAGCTTCCTCTTCCTAGATTAGGAAGCTTTTCTTTAAAAATAGATTATTTTTCTTTATGAGAAAACATTGTAAGGTGCACCTTACCTTGTACATTACCATCCCTTGAATCAAAAGTTTTCAATACTGTTTCACTGGGACTACAGATATAGCCATAGAATATTCACTCTGTCTCAGGGTAGGCATATCATAATATATGAAGGAAAAAAATTGTGAAACGGAAAAATTACTAGGTAAACTTCCTTCAGAGAGTAAAACTCCAGTGACTAAAAAAAATGAATTAAAGAAGAAAACAATATATTTAGTAGCATGTTGCTGCTCCTTTTTAAAATTCAGTGAGGGTTAGCAGAATAGATCTGCTTCATGCACCAAGAAAGTATTGCAAAAAAAAATAGAGTACATTATTTCCTTATGCTCATAAATGTTCCCTCTGAAGTGTAATAATGCATGTTGTTAATATATATTGTAATTCCTTGCCTGTGGTTTTTCTTAATGATGATCTTAATGAAAGCTGAGTGGTTTATTCAGCAGACAAACATCAAATACTAGTTCAGGAGAAATCTCTAGGCCCTGTACAACACAGACCTGTGTGGACTTAACCATTGTCTTCAAACACCATTTTTGTGTGTGTTTGGCTTAGCTAATCAGGTTTCTGTCTTTGTGAACACTAGGGTCGCCTATCTCAAATTAATGGGAAAATACTAAAGAATAATCCTGCTCTGGTGTAATTAATTGAAATTAATAGAGAATTAGAGAAAAAAAGTTAGGCTAGCATATTTTTTCTTCCCATTTTTTTTTTACTTCAAGAAACAGGACACATTAAGTAACTTCTTTAGTGCTTGGAGGGCTGTTTCATCTCGTGGTTTGGATGAAGGCAGTGTTTTTTTCCCTCCCTTTCTACAGCTAATGGGAAACAAATGAGGGTGCCCATTAGGACCTGTAATTGAGGCTAGAAGCCCAAGAAAACTTTACAGGGGAAGGTAATCCCCTTCATCTTCTTTCCTTCCCATGCACTTCATCCTGTGCCAACTATTTAACTTTTCCTGGATCACATGACAAAGGTGTGACCTCCTAGGTTATCTCTTCTTCTGCAGATGGAGAATCACTTCTTGCAGTGTACAAACACTAGCTGGTTTTGGCTTAAATGGAGCTTTGAGTCTTTCTATAAAGCTTTGTCCTGCTGCTCAATACCTTTCTTACAGTATAACTGAGGAAATAGCTTGAAAACATGTAAAAGGAAATTGCAGGCTCTCCTATCTCCACAACACTCCGCATTTCTGCATATTGTTTACTTATTTTTTATCATCCTTTTTCCATTTCTTTTCCAAAGCAGACGTCTCTGTGTGTCTCCTCGTAAGTCAGAGCCCAGCTGTAGAAGATCATGTAGCCTCACAGTGAGGAGTGTCCCAGCAATAGCAAGAGGAGTCTTCTGCTGTTACCTACCACAGTGAAGAAGTGGGAGCAAGGCAATAGACCCCCTTGTAAACCCCTTGATAATAATAGATGAGTATAGGAGAACTGACAGACCTTGTTGAGGGTGGAGGGCAAGGAATATACATATATAAATATAAATATGTATATATGTATATCCTGTCTACAAGACACTCCATGCAGCTTCATGTTTCATCATAAAAATAATTTCATAATCGTAGCTGTTGACAGTTATAGCCTTCATAACTTAAAATTTATAGGTCTGCTCAGACTCTAACACCTGTGACACCATCAGGCAAGCCAGTCTTCCAGAGTTTTCTGGAGTTTTCCTGAGTTATGTATTGCTGATTGTCTTTGTGTTGGAAAACATTTTCCTGGATTGCAACTTAAAATCCAGAATGCAAGAATCTAAATGTTTTTCTTCATCATGCCTCATCCAGATATGAGGGAGTGGTCATTAGAGAGACTTACTGATATTTCATCCAGATTACAGATGTCCGTTACCATTCTGTGGCATTGCTTCCCTTAAAATTTTTATTACAGAATGGGCTTGTGACACTGCTGGGAGAAAAGGGATATTTAGCAACGATCTCAGCTCCTAGCTGCAATTTTTGTGATCTCAGGACCTCAGTCAAAATCTCATGAGAAAACTCCAGCAAAAGTTGCAGAAATGCCAAGCAGTGCCAAGAGGGAGACGTAAAGTCAACACCATGGAGGAAGGGCTCAAGCACCCTTTAATGTGAATGCAGAGCCCCAATACACTGTGGTGCTTTTAATGATGTATAATTGTGCCCCAGATGGCTTCAGTTTGTGGCATTGTTACACTTTCCTTGAGGTGAAGAGTGTTGTTCAGATGAACCTTAAAGTTCAGCTCAAAATGCAATGAAAAATAAAGGAGGCAATACCAGAGAGCACCTGGGTAAAATATCGTGCTCAAGACCAGCAGGAGTTAGGCGAGATGATACATTTCTGACCATTGAACTAGTACGCTTCAGGTACGTTTCTCACCATTAATAGCCTTTTGGACATTATCAGAAATCCCAGCAAAAGGCAGATGCTCCATTTTTAAATGTTTATTTCTTCTCTATTAAAGCTGGCCAAATAGCTTAAGAAAGGATTTGCAAATAGACTAGAGATTTGCCACTATTCACAGGTTTGTTTGATACTCAAACACAACTGACTGTCAGTCAGGACACATTGAAAGCATTTATAGGTATAAACTCATCTTGAATTTTAGTGTGAGTGAGCGTAATGGAAATTCATAGTGGAAAGCTTCAAGTTGCAGAGCAGAAATACCACCATGATTCACATGTGAACAATTGCGCAGCATGCAAAATAAGTATCATGTAAGTGAAGGACAAGGTTTTCAACTCTTTGGTCAGTACTTTCTAGTCTCATATTGATCTGCAGAAATAAGAATAAAATGAGCAAAATGAAATCACCATCAAAAAGAGGAACAAGATTTCCAAAGTTTTTCCAGAATTTCCTCATGATATTACAGTTCACACAGTGATATTTTAGACCGGCATTGCAAGTAAAGGGAATAAAACAAATACAAGCATATATTTTTTAAAAAGGCAGATACACAAAGTTTTCAATTTTAATCTACATGTATGCCTCCAAATGATCTTATTTGCAGAGATACAGAGCATTGCGAAACTCATGAGAGACCAATTCAGTTCAGGCCAAAACTATATCAACCAAATATTTATATTATGGTCAGAATGCAACTCCCACTGTCTTTTTCTCATTCACTCTCCTGTTCTAAATTAATTGAGTTGCTGTTTTCACACCGGTATGAGATGCTAGAAATAATTTCAGATGCAAATATCTAAGGAGTGAATAGACTGAAGCCATAATGAAAACCTGGAGGAAAATAGTAACTAAATATCTTTTTAAAAGCATTTAAGAACAAGATGTCGATCTTGAATTTTCATCTATCTGAGTTTACATGTACTTATTGTTGTTATTGACTTTAAGAACACTTTTTCCTTGGTTCTGGCCCCGAGGTTTGAATGATTCAGCCTACAGTAATTTGTATTTCACTGTCAAAGGCAGCAAAACTGAAGATGGCTGTTCATAACAGCTTGATAACTCACATTTTACATATTTTAGTTTGCCTTTGAAGTGACTATTCTTGGAAATGATTCACACTTCCGTCCTTCCAGATATCAGGGTTGTCAGAAATACTCTATAATAATTCATATAATGAACACAGTTAAAACAATCTCATGGTTATGAAGCGCTGCTGGAGAGGAAGCCTTCACTTTCTGACTCCTAGTCCACACTGCGGACATGTCCTCTCACTATCCCCTCTCTGTGCTGCTCAGGGTCAGTTCATTGGAAATCTTTTGGGGGGGTCTGTGCATCGCCCATTAAAGCAAGTCAGGGTGGCAAGCCTGGTGGCCTCTCTGTCTGCTTGCTGTGGAAAGTGGGTGTTGGCAGATCACCCTGCAAACCTCTGCAGAGACCTTGCTTTGTTTTCTATCTTTGTGTGAGAAGAGTTTAGACTAATGAGCCACTTTGTAAGACCCTGACCAAATCCCCTTTCTTAAAGGCTCATTACCGTCTGGTTCATAAACACTAATCTACACCAGACCTGCTCTTACTCAATGTTATAAAAGAGAAAAGGGGGGAAAAAACCCTCTTTTCAGTCATTCCCTCCACCCTGTGTTCCCACCCTGCCATGTCCCACCTGTACTAACTACTTATTTCTCAGCTTTGGACTGGGGGCTATGGAGATCTGAAACACTGGCAACATCCTCAGCGCACACTGACTGCTGTTTGAACACTGCTTCCAGTTGTCAGCCCAAATCCTTTCCCTTGTGGCTTTTGCTAACATGAAGTGCCAAAAAGTTTCACATGGTAGCAAGTGGAAGTGTTTCTGAGCAAGATGGTGTGACCAGTGCCATTGCTGCTGAGAGAGAAACGCAACCCCGCTTCTTGAACCAGTCCAGCCACAGCCATCAGTCACAGGCTATCGACTGTAACTGCAATTTTATGTGTTTGTAAGACTGGGTCAATAGTTAAGGCTCCAGCCTACAGACTGCTGCAAACACAGAGCCCAGCTGTCAGCCCCTTTTAATGAACACATTAAAAGACTTAAAGTTGTTCATGTCTTCTGGTGGTGCGACCATACAGTCACCTTAAGGATGGAGGTCATGCCCCAGGATGGATGAAATCCTGCACTTGGGCTGGCAGGAGCTTCAACTAGTTAAATCACAGCAGTCACTTCCACACAGTGTCACAGCTTGTGTGCCAGTCCTCTTTGCAGTAGCTTTTTGAAAGGGTTAAATGAACCATATTCTTTGCAGTTAAGTAGCTGAACTATACCTGCTGCCTATAATACGTGAGAAAATCCTGTGTTCCCTACATGGCATAAGGAAACACTTTTTCCTTCTCCTTGCGCTGTGTGTATCAAGGGTACAAGGCGAGAGCTGACTAATGGGTTTGGTCTGGGCACCTTTTGCTCTCTCTGCTGGCAGGCAGCAGGAACGGCAGCAGCGCCCTGAGCCTGGCAGGCTGCTGGGGGTATGCGGGAATATCGGAAATCTCTGCATTCCGTCGTTACCAAAAGGGACCTTCCCACTGGTATGAAAGTGTCAGTTTATAATTCTGACCAAGCCAGCGTAACATGCTAATGCCTTTTATGTATTCTTTGCCTCTTTGTATGAACTCATGCTGGAAGGTTAAATTTCAAGGGAAAAAAGTTAACAATTGTGGCAAGAAAATACTATCCCTGAATGGCTAAGTATACATTTTATGGTATTGACTGTCACCTATCTGTAGGGCAGACAACCCTGGCATATATCAGGGGCAGAAACAGGTGACAAAATCCATTCTCTTCTCTCTTCCATATGAGGATCTGTGGATCAAAAGAATCTTCTTCAGCAGAAAATCATAAACTTGTATTGCACTCTTCAGACGAAATATTTGAGTAAACAGACATGAAATCAGCTGCACCACAGCAGGACAAGGAAGTGAGGAAGGAGGAAAGGGATGACTGCCAGAGTGGAAAAACTTGCTTTTTCCCCAATCAGGAAAGAAAAGACTCAACAGAGGAGTTTGATTGGTCTTACCCTCCCCTACCTTCCAACATGCTTAGTTTCAACACCAGACATGAGACACTAGGTAAGCAAATCCAGTGCTCAGTGCTAGTTTTCTAGAGGTATTTTAGAGGGTCTTGTGTATTTTATCCAACCTCTGGCTGCTAGTCCTGAAGGGTGCAAGTCCTCTGGAGATGCTGTGTCACACTGGCCAGCTTCCAAGCAAATGTCCTGGATACCCTAATCTCAAAGAGTCATTAGGTGCTTGTATCTGGGCACCTGACTTCCACCTTAAGCATGAACCAGGGCTTGCTCCCACATGTCCAGAATCAAACATCCTGAGGTAGCTGGTATGATCTTTCAGACCTTGCTTAGGCCAAAGATCTTGTGGGTTATTGCACACAAAATCTGTTAAAAAACGTAGTTCAGTGGGAACCTCTAAGAACAGGGACCCTGAACTGCTCAGCTCACAGTCTTTGCTCCTACCATGTCCCCACCTGCAGTGATGACATTCAAGTCCCAACCCCTTGGCTGTGCTGCCCCAGTAATCCCCCCATACTGGGGTTATCAGGGCAGAGAAGGTGGCCAGCTGAGATCTTGCTGAGGCTGACTGACTGAAGGGACAAATGCTTCAGGGTGGAGTAGGTGCTGCGAGGGGATGTTGTCTGCGTGCAGAGGCATCACCACTCTCTTCTCCATCCTGTCTTCACCTGTGGTCATGTGTTGCACATCTGTGCCTCATTTGAACAGCTGAACACCATCATACAGGAAGCTCTGCAGCTCAAATTCAAGAGGTTTTTCACCCTGTGGTTGCTAACATCCTCCTTTCATTTAATTTCACTGCTTCCCTGCAGCTCTTAAAACATGATTCAAGGAAAACTGTAGTAAAGAGGGAAGCTTTCCAGTTACAACACCTGATTAACAAGGAAACAGGCAACTTTCTCCTTCAAATACAGAGGTATGGGCCTGTTCTTGAAAAGTAGACAGATATTTTTGCAGTCCTGCTGGGCACACCGTCTAAGGACTGTGCTTTCTGACTGTGAGTGCACACCATGTTCTGAAATTTAGTGACTGTGTATCTCATGTCAGTATCCACCAGGAAAAGGTCTGAAAAATACAGGATAGGCCCCCATTATTGCTGTAACAGAACACCATGAAGCTAAAACAGAAAGCAAATGAAACAAGACATCAACATCCAGAATAAGTTGAAAGCCACACACTGAACATGCTAACTGATACGAGTTTTCAACAGTGTTTCTATATTTCTGGTACTTAGGAATTACCTTCTTCGGGTATAAAAAATCAAAGACTGGGAAACATCTGAAAATACAGCCACTGCTGGAGCACACGCAGAAAGTTGGCACTGTCAGTGCTGTCAGATGCCTTCTTTAAGGTAAATTGGAGCAATATTCCCCTTTCAAGCAGGTGAATTTGACAGTGGCCCTCCAGTCATTTGCTATGGGTGCCTTTCCCTGTCTTGAAGATGGCAAACTAAGTTGCCTGTGCCTATCTTTTCTTTCGCTTTCATTGGTGTTAAATCCTTAACTACAGTGTGAAGTATCATAACCTGCTTTGTTTCCAACCGCTTCTCAGCCAAAGCCATCCCTGGGGCACCACTGAGCTGCCGCCAGCTCCCACTGAAAGAGCCATTAGCATCCTTTGTTGAACAGAAACACCGAAACAGCAATAGGCACAACGAAAAGTGGAATGGACACAGACATCACAGTAATGTATTTTTTAGCACCTGATTCTCCTGTTATTCCAGTATAGGCCAGAATAGCAGGCACTTTGATAAGGAAAATGGGGGATCTCTGACCTCAGTGCAGGATCAAGCCTCTCACTTATGCAAGGATTTGCTACCAATTCCTACAGCTGAAATATTTACCAATAGTAAACTGCTTACAGCATGTTGTTTTAAGAAGATATTATTTTCCTTGGAAAATTCAGCCTCAAATTGTCAAATGGTTCTGACTTGAAAAGAAAGGGGAAAAGCAAAGAGGAAAGAATTAAGTAATATCAAACCCCTTTGTGTCAGAAGTGCTGAATTTTTGTATTTGATACTTATCTCAGCAAAAATAACCCAATTTGACACTTAATCTCAGCAAAAGTAACCCAATCTCAAAGAAACCCTGAAAGGTAAGCAAGAGGGTTAAATAATCTGACAATGAGATAAAATTTTTCTTTCCAGATTACAGGAAACATTAAAGCTTGAGGTGAAAGACATTTTTTTCACTTTGTTCATTTCACCATAAAACTTGGACAAATTCTGTTTTGTTTTGACCCAAATAAAATTTCTTTCCTATCTGAAAAACCCATTACTTACTGGCCTCAACTAATCACTTTAGTTTCCTTTTAACAGAAGGACCAAATCAGGTATTTTGTGGTCAGTTCCCAAATGACAGTAGGTAACTGCGAGGAGAGAAGGAGAAGGTCTTGCAGGACATTTTGAAGCAATCCATCTATGTTTGTAATATAATCCAAAGTGCCGTTAGACCACCCTCAAGCAGATAAGAAGTAATATGTTAGTGGAGCTATTGAACAGGATTTTTTTATTGAATAACACAGTTAGGTCGCACAGATGTTTCTTCTATTATACTGGTTTTAAATTTCTATTTCCTTCTGTAACTTGGTATTACAACGTTGATTCACTCAGTAATAATAACAGTCCCTGCAGAAGAGATGACTCTCTCCATACCTATTTTAGGGAAAGCTACACCTTCGGCCACCTAGAAATGGTTGTTCATCTCCGAAGCTGAAAGTTCAGCTGACTGCCAGTCTGCGATTCATTGAGCAATGAATAAAAAAAGTTTCTGTCATTGGCCCACTGAACTGGTTCAGGTAAATTCGCAAAGGAGAGAAAGACAGAGCACTTCCTTTTGAGGTCCAGGGGTCTGTCTACTTCCATTCAAGCTGAAATTATCCCAAAAACTGCTGGGAATTTGGAGACAGATTCAGCAAAAAGCTGTTTTCAGGGCACCAAACAGGTGTGAGATTTGTTTGAAAGTTCAGGGCGTTTCCTGTCTTATTTGAATCTGTTAACCCCTGGCCACTGCAAATCAAGTAGCAATTTGACAGATCTTTATGCTTCGGCTGACTCACAGGATACAGAAAGGACCATATTGGGGTGGCTTAGTAATACTTAATTAAAAGAAGATGTGGCAGCATTTTAACATGCACAGTTGTTTATACATCTTATCTCCTCACTACAGGAAGGCATTTAATTTCCACATTCAACATTTTCTGAACAAAAATGTTTCTAAGCCATTTTTAATATCCATGAAGCAGGGCTGAAATCTCTGTTTATCTAAACTGTATATCACGTAGAGATGTCTTTCTAACCTTCCTATTATTATATGATCACTATAAGCATCTCTGATACCTTATGACTTTTTTTCTTTCTTTTTATAGAAAACAAAACAATGGAAGAGTTCGGGGGGCTACGCAAAACACTTGGATGCAGGAGTGTGATCGGCATAGCTGGGGCCCCTCTGAGGTCATCTCGTGGGCTTTTTGTAGTCGTAATTACTTCCTACTGTGCCTGTGGCCCGCTCCGTCAGCCAGTGCCGGGCAGGCGGTGGGTGAAAGGCCGTGACTCTGCTTCCTCCAGCATCCCCTCGGGATGGTGAGGTGTTCCTGGGATGCTCCACAGCAGCCAATGGAGGGCGGGACAACCATCTTGTGCAAGCTGCTGCCTCTGTCTGTCTCTTGTTCGCTCAGCGTCTCCGTCACTAGAAGCCTTTCATCATTTCTGGTTTCGTCAACCTTCTGCAACTGATTTGTGGATGAGGTTGGGGATAACGTGAAATGGATAACTTATCTGCTTTGAAACAGAGCGAGCTGTGGTGCTCTCATCTTAAATGCAAGGTATCTCTCTAGCTCACAATCCATCTCCTCTCTCTCCTGGATTAGGAAAAGAAGTGGATTTCTGCTGATACAACAAGATCTGCCCAATGAGGTGACTTACATTTATAGTTATCACATTTATAGAGTGAGCGGCATTTATATACTAGTCAATCTTCCATACAAATATCTCAGTGAGCTCAAACATGCAGGCATGCTGCAAAAAATATCAGAAGCAGATTTAACAGTTGGACTCAGCTGAGCTCTCTGCAGATGATACCCAGAAGCTCTTTCCTGCTGGTATCTGGCCTATCTGGTTTTAAAATGTCTCATCAGAACTACACTTTACTGACTTCAAACTTTGGTACTATTGATCTGCTTGGTCAAGCAGAAACAGTGTTCTGCCACTATCTGAGCACTACTCTTCCTCAGCTTTGTAGTTTTGCCCATATGATACATAGCACTCATGTATGGAAATATTTCCAAGATTATATCTTGGGCCATAATTTATACAGATGCATTTGTTTGCCATAAACGTCAACCATGTTTCGCAGCTCAGGAAAAGCAATGAGTGTTCCAGACGTTGGCCAGTTCCTGCCCAGAGGACCTTGTTTCCTGAGGAGAAAAAAGAGGAGGAACTCATCTAAGTTGTGGATATCTTTAGTGCAGGTCTCTATCTCTGGGTTAGTTGCCTTACATTCCCTTTGTAGCAAGTGCAGATCATCAATACAGTCAGCATACTTTCTGCTGAGTAGATTCATCTGATCCTGAAATGACCATCGGCCTTTGCATACTATCGATTGTACTAGGTGGACCTGCATTGTCTGGAAAGGGAGACGCAACAACTAGTTCATGAGTAGACACCCAAAATACAGCGAGATAGTTCCCGTGACTAAATCCTGTCTAAGAGCTTGGTTATCATTGAGATCATAGAATCATAGAATCATAGAATCATTTGGTTGGAAAAGACCTTCAAGATCATCAAGGCCAACCGTACCTGTCCACTACTAAACCATGTCCCTAAGCACCTCGTCTACCCGTCTTTTATATACCTCCGGGGATGGGGACTCAACCACTTCCCTGGGCAGCCTGTTCCAATACTTGACAACCCTCTCCATGAAGAAGTTTTTCCTAATATCCAATCTAAACCTACCCTGGCACAACTTGAGGCCATCTCCTCTTGTCCTTTCTCTTGCTACTTGGGAGAAGAGACCAACACCCACCTCGCTACAACCTCCTGTCAGGTAGATGTAGAGGGCGATAAGGTCTCCCCTCAGCCTCCTCTTCTCCAGGCTAAACAACCCCAGTTCCCTCAGCCGCTCCTCGTAAGACTTGTGCTCTAGACCCTCCACCAGCTTCGTTGCCCTTCTCTGGACACGCTCCAGCACCTCAATGTCCTTCTTGTACTGAGGGGCCAAAAACTGAACACATTACTCCAGGTGCAGCCTCACCAGTGCCGAGTACAGGGGAAGGATGACTTCCCTGGTCCTACTGGTCACACTATTTCTGATACAAGCCAGGATGCTGTTGGCCTTCTTGGCCGCCTGTGCACACTGCTGACTCATATTCAGTCGTCTGTTGACCAACACCCCCAGACCCCTCTCTGCCAAGCAGCTTTCCAGCCACTCATCCCCAAGCCTGTAGCATTGCATGGGGTTGTTGTGGCCCAAGTGCAGGACCCGGCACTTGGCCTTGTTGAATCTCATAGAACTGGTCACAGCCCATTGGTCCAGACTGTCCAGATCCCTCTGTAGAGCCTTCAACATAACTAAACATGATGTACTTGATGTACTCTTCTATGCATGTCTGAGGAGCTAGGCCTTTATTTCTAACTTCATGCACAGGATCAGCTCCACTGTGAGACTGGCTCATGTATATATGTATATATGTATATATGTATATATGTATATATGTATATATGTATATATGTATATATGTATATAAAGGTTATGCATGTGTGTAAAAGTGAGTACAGGGTAAAGTTCTCACTAGAAAATGACTACTTTTTCTTCTTGAGAAAACCAGTATGAATGGGTGAATGCTGAGATTTTTAGATGTTACTGTATTAGCTTTGTCTATGTGCTACAGATTTTTGTTAAGAAAAGGAGGAAAAGGGCTTTATTCTGCTAATTTCTCAAGGAACTTGCTACAAATATGTAACAATCATTAAACATCATCATACTTAGAGAGGGGATCAGTCTTCTCTCCATGTTATTAGTACAAAAGTGCTTGGTGAGTGCCAACTTTCTTATTCCCACATATTCCCACACTCAGAAGGAACTCTATTGGTTTTGATTAGAATATCAAAATGAGGAAAATAATAAGGAAAGCAAGAAATACATAAAATAAAACTGCAGCTGGGACCAATTTCAGAACCAGGAAAAACCTACACCTGAACTTTGGGAAGCACTTCATCTTGAAACAAAATCTGCCCCTGAACTTTTCTGACCTCCCTCTAAATATCTTGCAATCCTTATAGCAATGCTTTATTTACCTGCTGAACACACTGCAATATGTATTTTATTTTTACCTGTGGCTGGTATGTTCTGTCCTAGCTCCCATCTTGTTTATGACCTACAGATGTCAAATGTTCCTTGGAGGCTCCAACTTGGACAACTTTGACATCTTCATGAACCTTCGAGTTTACCTTACAAATGCCAGGGTATAAGCTGTTCTCTACTTTTGAAAGCATTAGAGTAGGTGCAAACTAGGTGTGCAGGGTATTTCTTTGGCATCTGATCATTGTTCCTTCTCATTTCTAGCTCTTTTTTTTTCCTCCTGACTTTTGTGATATGCAAATATCACATATGCACCAGAGAAAATGAGCACAGCAAGACTGGGACGTAGTGGTGTCCTTGTGGATGTTCTTATATGGATTCAACAGTTTTCACATCTCCTGGGTTTGCAGCAGTTTGATTTTCCTTGCAGCCTTGCTTTCAGTTTCTGACTCTCCTGTTGCTGGAAAGCTAACTATCTCCATATGTTCAGGCACTTCCTGAGATGGAGCTAGGCAGTGCTTGATCACTGGGATGAGAGTCTGGCATCCAGCTCAATGAAGCCCTTTGTTCAGGCAACCCATTTCTTGACAAAGAACACCAAGCATCCCTTCTTCCTTAGCAATGGAGGGATTTAAATACTCACTACATTTAGCATGAGGTATTGCTCCCCCCCCTCCCCCGCCGCCTTACCATTAAATGGCAGTGAAAGGACCAAATGGAAAAGCAACTGCAAGATATTGGTGTCAATAGTGTTAAAGCAAGATACGGTCCCCCACACAGGAAATGTCACATTTGATATAAAATAAGTTTCAGAGTAATGGAGTTGCCAAATTATTTAAAGTTATGTGTATTTCATATATGTATCTACCACTCTAAATCAGTGCCAGACAGTCATCAGGTAGGGGAGGCATAATTCTGAATGCAGATGAGCTGTAAACAGACACCAAGGCTAGAAGGAGTGTTAGGGCTGGGTCACAGTGAGCTAAACTACCCATTTCCCACAGGTTACCAGAATTAAATATTAAAGAAGAAATAAAAACAATGAGCTTGCTTACTCTCCTTGGGGAGATTTAAGGAACAGACAGAGACATCTCTTGATCCACCCTGCTATAACAGCTGACACTGTATAGGCTAGCAATAATTTATGTCCCACCCACTAGATGAATAAAAAAAGAAGGAAGTCTGACTCAGAGACGTGTCACTGCATCAACAAACGTGTAGTAATGCATCTCATGTATGTCATGGCTGTGTCTTGAGTCACAACACAATCCAAAGGCATTTGGTACACTATAAATACTCAAGGTGATTTTGAAGTGTTGGAGAAATTACAAAAATTGCTACAAGCCAGTAAAGTAGGTTCAAAGTTCACAATCACAGAGTGATATAAGAGAAAAATTGTTCTACTAATACATGCAAAAAAAAGGGACAGTGCACTCCAAAAATAAATATTTAAAATATTCATTAGACTAAACTTTTTTCCCTACTTTTTCTTCTTGGTTAGCTATTCTCTTTTTCTGAGGTACAGGGAAGGTACTAAGGGACTCCTGGTTAACATAGGAATAAAACAGCATTCTTTCATGACTATGGCAAGTGTGGAGGTGATACAGAATAATTTTCTGAAAGCTGTGTGTGAGTGGTTGAGGTGAACCATGTAATTACACTAGCAGGATCTCTGCTATACCCCCATATTTCTTTTATGTAGTGTGAGTTGCTACTAGAAAGAAAAGCAAAAAAAAAAACCATACCCAGAAACAATTCCCCCACCCACCCGTGCAAAGTAATAAAATCTCAAAAAACCTGGAAAGAGAATAGGAAGAGTGTTAGCTATGGAGCTTCTGCATTCTGCCTCTGAGCTGCAAGTTTGGTTTGCCAGATCTAGGGCCTGGTAGACGAAAGTGCTGAAACAAGTTCAAAAGTGACTTCATTTTTATAAGAATATAACCATAAAACAGACTGGGATTTAACAGCACATTTCATGAAGCAGAGAGAATAATCTGGATCCCATTAGTGGTACAGGCTAACACCCAGACTACGGAGCCTTGACATAGTTTTGGGAAAGCAGGATGTATCAGGAACCCTACATGGACTGTTGGATGGAGGTAAGCTAGACAGGTTCATCATCTGTTGATTTGGTTTGTCTTTTTTTTTTTCTTTTTTTTTTTTCCCCTAGACTGTTTTTTTCCAAGAAAGCAATATTGTAGTCTGAAAGGCTGTCCTGTCAGTAGACAGAATCACAGAATCACAGAATGGGTGAGGTTGGAAGGGACCTCTGGAGGTAATCTGGTCCAAAACCCCTACTCCAGCAGAGCCACCTAGAGTTGGTTGCCCAGGACCGTGTCCAGACGGCTTCTGAATATCTCCAAAGATGAAGACTCCACAACAACTCTGGGCAACCTACTCCAGTGCTGTCACCCTCACAGTGAAGGTCTTATCCTTAGATTTGAGAAAATGTGCACTTAAAGGAATTAAGAAGGATTAGAAGTGAAATTATTCCAGGAACTGCATAACTGCATCAAAAAAAAAAAAAATCCCACATCTGTAAAGAACTTGCTACAATACAAGAAAACCATTGTGACCAGTAGATTCACATTTCAATGACTATGCAAGTCACACTTAAACAATTTGTACCAGTTTTCCTGCCAGTCCTGTGAAAACTCAAACAAACAAACAAACAAACAAACATCTTCAAGCTCCCTCAAGAATCTCCACCTAATATTTTAAGAATGACTTTTTGTCAGACTTTGACATTTTGAATGGAGATGATTTTTATCATTAAGTTACAAGGCAGGAAAGAGAATCATGCAAAAACTGTGTGAGCTGAAGCATGCAGAAGCTGATAACAAGACCTTTTCTCCAAGCTAGCTAGCTGGTGCCAAATCTCATTGGCTCATATTCAGGCAATTGCAGTTGGGGTTGCTTCCCCACATCTGTAGCTTGCAAAATGTATATCTTCGTACTGGCAACTCCATTCTTGCATATGGGAGGATAAAATAATTATCCTAGAGTCAACTGCCATAATTGTTCTGGATGGGAATTATAGGGCGTCTCTGAAGGCCCAGACTTATGGTGAAGTTACAACAGCTTTACAAATTACTGTGCATCGGGTGAGCTGTCAGGATTTCCAATAGCTGCTTAAAAATTTGCTCAGAGCCTCCCCAGTGCTGAGGCAATGCAGCACAGCTCCTGTCAGTTGCAGGAGTTACAAGAGCAAAGGTCTGGCCTGACGTCTCAATTTCAGGAGGACAGAGGACACTTAACAGCAGAGCACAGAAGAAGCAAAATGAACACAGTTCCGATGTCCCTTGAGAGCTGTGCGACAGCTGTATCACAAGTGGAAGTGACATGCCCCAGCGTCCAACACAAAGGAGACGGGCAATCCATTGCCCTTTAACTTATGCTTAGTCCATGTCGAGATAAAGATGTTTCCCTTCATGTCTGTGACCCCACTTTGCAGGTTTGTGTCTTCTGAGTGCTGAGACTTCAGCCTGTGGGAAGATTCCAGGCAAAGGACATTTCACTCATTTTTCTGGTATACTGCTATGGCCAACTCACCCACAATTATAGAATTCATATAGTATCAAAAGAACATGCCTTCAAGAAATGGCCACAGCTACCCTGTGGTTGATATGACAGGAGGGAAAGAGGATAATTGAACAGCATGGGGACTATGAAGGCATTTGACTGCCAAGCGGATGCTGTGGGTGATGTTAAGGGAAATTAATGAGTTAGGATCAGGAAACCGGGAAAACACACACAGATCTTGTATCAAATTCAGCTTTCAAAAAGTGGCTTTTGTGGTTATATGTAGCTATCTGGGTTGTCTTTTTAACCATAAGCTGCTCGGGCTGTAAACTTTCTAGTGCTCTGTGTTCATACAATGCTAGACACTATGTCTACATTTAACCATGGGGTCCAGGAACACTTTGCCTCTGGGGTCCAGCTGTGTGATGTGATGACACACTATCTCTCTTCACAGCTTGTTTTTTTGGTAACTAGGTGTCATGGTTTAACCCCAGCTGGCAGCTAAGCCCCACACAGCCGCTCGCTCACTTCCCCCTGGTGGGATGGGGGAGAGAATTGGAAGAGTAAAAGTGAGAAAACTCGTGGGTTGAGATAAAGACAGTTTAATAGGTAAAGCAAAAGCTGTGCGTGCAAGCAAAGCAAAACAAGGAATTCATTCACTGCTTCCCATCGGCAGGCAGGTGTTCAGCCATCTCCAGGAAAGCAGGGCTCCATCATGCATCACGGTTACTTGGGAAGACAAAACACCACCACTCTGAAAGACCCCCCTTCCTTCTTCTTCCCCCAGCTTGATATGCTGAGGATGACGTCCTATGGTGTGGAATATCCCTTTGACCAGTTGGGGTCAGCTGTCCCAGCTGTGTCCCTTCCCAACTCCTTGTGCACCCCCCGCCTACTGGCTGGTGGGGTGGAGTGTGAAGCAGAAAAGGCCTTGACTCTATGTAAGCACTACTCAGCAGTAATGAAAACATCTCTGTATTATCAACAGTGTTTCCAGCACAAATCCAAAACATAGCCCCATACTGGCTACCATAAAGAAAATTAACTCAATCCCAGCCAAAACCAGCACACTAGGGTGTGTATGGGCAGGAGGCAGCTGCAGTAAGCTCTGATGACAGTAGAAGAACAGGGAGACAGACCCATGTGCACAGGGTGCATGCCCAAGTGCATTTGGTACTCAGTTAAGACACTATTTTTGAGACTCAGTCCAAACTGAGATCCTTAGGCAATACCGCAGTGTAAATAGAAAATATGAATTGAAACCTGATGTGATGCACTGTGCAGCGCCCTGGCTATAAGGCTGATTCTTTAGTTATTTCTGAGTTTTTCCTAGAGTTTGTTCTTTCAGACTGAAGCTTCAAGCTTGTAAACCCCCACCAGCTTCACTTTACAATCTTGAGCCTCCCCAGTGCTCTCAGCAGACTATCTTCCCTGAGCAATGCCAAACACCAGCAGAACTGTCCACAGGATTGTGGCCAAAGCAGGAGTGCAAGTGGATCTACTGACCCCAGCACCCTGTGCACGGATGCGGAAGGAATTTGACTAATCCATTGCTGGCTCTTTGCCTTTCCCTTGCACTGCTCCTGTGCAAAAACATTCCTTTTCTGCCCAGAAAGATATTTCATTGAAGGTGACAAGTCCAAATGAAGAAAAGGTGCATTCTGAAAGCAAAGGTCTTGAAGAAGAATTTTTTTAATATTTCCTTCTGCTTTTTTACTTGGAGAGTCTAAGCAGGGAATTGGTGACATGAGAATGACCAAGTTCAAGGGGAAGAAGGGCACTTTTCCTTTTTTTTCTTTTCTTTTCTTTTCTTTTCTTTTCTTTTCTTTTCTTTTCTTTTCTTTTCTTTTCTTTTCTTTTCTTTTCTTTTCTTTTCTTTTCTTTTCTTTTCTTTTCTTTTCTTTTCTTTTCTTTTCTTTTCTTTTCTTTTCTTTTCTTTTCTTTTCTTTTCNCTCTTCTCTTCTCTTCTCTTCTCTTCTCTTCTCTTCTCTTCTCTCCTTCCTTCCTTCCTTCCTTCCTTTCTTCCCCCTCCCTTCTCTCCCTTCCCCCCAAATTTGGGCTTTCTAACAGGGAATCTGGTAACTTAAGTCTTCCACAAGTGGAGAGAGGAGAAAGGCTGCATGTCATATTTCTCTGATAGCTGGAACGTCTTGGTTTACATCTGTTTCCTGTACAAGGAAGCCCAAGGAGCAATGAACTCACCAGGAACAGTAATTGCATGTGCTTTCTTTTTCTCTTTAAACAAAACAGCGTAGTTGAACTTGCAGTTTGAGTCCACATGACCAGTAATTTCTCATTAAAAATACAATTGGGAAATATTTTAAGCATCTTTGTGAGCATGATCACATCTGTGTTAAATAGGCAGAGTTTAAATCACATTGCTACTGAACGAAGACATGGGTGGGGGTTTTTTTGGAGTTCCCAGAAATTAAATGTCATAGGGCATGTCTGGCGGATAGTTCATCCCTGCTTCCGATTCAATTGGGACCACAGGACTCACATGAATCAGAGTCTACATATGTTGCTTAGGGTGACAAGGCATCTGAGATTACCAAAGCAACTGACGAAGCTGCAAATTAATTAGAATAAATTATTTTTTTCCCCACCCTAGAGCAAATAATTAATTCATTTGAGAATTGTCATGGATGAGCACAGAAATAGCTTTTAGGAAGTTCACCTTGCTGAAGAAAATGTTCTTTCCATATGGGTAAAAAGACAATAGGAATAGCAAGAACTCCTGATTAGCATGATCTCTGGCCAGCATTAGGAAAATCAGTAATGTGCTTTATTAGTGGAACAAGTATGTTTTTGTTTGTTTTCTCTTTGTTCTGAGCTCTGGAGAGATAAATGAAAGAAATGGGTACAATCTGGAAAGGGTCTTTTGCTCTGTATTTTTTTCCATCCCGTCACCATGGAACCAACATTCACATTTCTGAAGCACTTGAAGAACATTTGAATAAAGAAGTGAGACCATAGATGGTCTGAAATGAGTAACATCATTGTCAATGCAGTACTGAGGCCTAACATCAGGACGTCTTTTATTTTTGACATCTGATAAGTGTCTTTATAAGTTAATAGAGAAAATTTCCTTTTCTGTCCATTTGCAATGTATATAGAGACAGAAAGCACAACTAACACACTGACATTGTTTGCCCAAACTACCCCTGGGGAAATAATCAGGTTATGGGCTGTTTTTATTCTGCCACGTCAGACAAAAATAAACCATTGTGAAATGGACACCTTAGCTTCAACAAAAAAGGAGTGAGGTCAAGATGTTCACATGCGACTACTGATTTCCAGTACTCAGAACTGAAATACCTTGTAAGTGCCCAGTTTTCAGAAGGCAGGTGCTCTACCCTCTCCCAGCTTGGGATGCTTCAATGAGTTACAAGGATCACTTCAAATTACATTTGAAAATCTCAGCACAAGCACGTTTCATAGTCTGAAGGTATCCAACGAAGAGCAGCAGCAAGCATCCATGCTTAACCACGTTAACTACATCTACCAATACATATAAAAGCAACTACACCGAAATCACCCACACTCTGCTGTGTTACTTCTTGAATGTAAGCCTGGTGTGGCAGAGGACAAGTGCTAGACATTTCTGAGGATGCTGACATCCTGGAGGAAGTCCAAGGTAGGAAAGGGAAATCTTTCCTTCCCCCTTTGCTCAAAGTGCAACAGATGGAGGGGGAATTGTCCTTATCTAGTTTCCTAGGGATGATCACAAAAACCATTTAATTTTTTGAAAGATTTGCTTTTTCTCCTTGTGCCAAGATAAGAACACTAAAATGTCTCAGAATACAGCTACAACCTGTTGTTAAGCTTTGATATAAATGCCTTTATCAAAACAGGCAAATATTTGTAATGATTTGGGATTTATTTCAACAATATGAAACACTGTTTATTCAGTGCTATCTAATGTGTAGAATTAAGGCACTTAAGGCTTCAGAAAAGAGAAATTTATCTCTAACATAAGTGGTTAAAACTGTGCTGCTGTCTCTCTGCTGACTTGTTTCAGCAGTGAATTTAGCATGCCCAACATACAAGCTAGAGAAGCTGAACATCAGATCCAGTCCAGGCTTCTCCTGTGTTCATCAGATGATGGCGCTTACAACTCCAGGGTTCACTTTGATGTCCAGTCATTAGAATGCTGGAGCAATATCTCAAGTGCCATTACCTTCAACTCACCTTTGTTCTGCAGGATAACTTGTATTCTCAGTTAAATCCCTTCCTGTACCAATCTTTATGATAATATATGCAGGACTGCGATGTCATCTGGTTAAGTAGATGCACTGCCTTTTGGGATCACACATATCCTGTTACAAGGGTCACTTGTTCCTCAAATGTTTCTGTCTGAACAGAGAGCTTCACAGCTTCTATGTATACAAAATATTGGACAGCTTTTCCCTGCCCCAAAATTGCTACATGGGAAATTTCTATGAACAAAGGGCTGGAAGACATGGGTTGTTTAAGGCCATGTGCAAGTTAGATCAGACAATTTGCATGCTTTTGTCTTAGCTCCTGAGACTGCTTAACCTGCTTAGAGAGTTCGCATTGCTTAGTTTTTTCCCAGAAGTAAAATACATCCACTGAATGTTGGTGTTGTCTTTCATTTTCAATGAAGACCAAAAGCAGTTGGCAAAGAGATTCCCCAACTGGCAGGAGGATGCCAGCAGCAAGAGTGGAAAGACGAGGCTGGGAATAAGATGACTGCTAACACAGATGAGCAAAAGACAGCACCCTGGTAGGTAGACAAAACAGCCCTGTGTTTCAGGCCCATCACTAAAGAATTTCACTGCAATAGTCTGTGTGTCCACAAACACCCTCACAAGCTCATGGGGCTGTTTGCAAGCTGGAATCTGCAGGTAAATTTCTGCAGGAGGAAGCATCAAAAGTAGAAATCATACACGGTATTTCCTCTTAAGCACAGGGGAGGAAGTAATCATGAAGGTGAAGGCAGCCAACGTTTTGAAGGGATGACTAGAGGGACTACAGTTCAGAGTAAATAGTGGAGCTAACATAGGTGAGACTGTTGCACTTCTAAAGGGCAAATTTTAAGAGAAATGAGGAAAACAAGGGAGAGAGCAAACTAGAAGCATGCTGGGAGAGATACAAATGAGACAACCAAAGTGGAGGTTTTTAATATGAAACACATTTCCTCTCAGGAAATGAGCCTGTTCCTCAAAAATACCAAGCATGTTGCTCATAAGGAGGGAAGAGAAGATGAATTTGGTGGATAGAGGTAATTATAGATGCTAAGATGACAACAAAGCATGTTATCAGGACACAACCTGTAAACCAGCGAGGGATTATCAAAGTCAGAAAGGTGTAAAAGGAAAAATTAGTCAAGACAGTATGTGAAACTTTGTGGTTTCAGGTATTGAAAAAGTATTCTGATATCAAACATGCTCCATTTTCAGGGTTTACATTTGACCAGGCATCTTTATATGAATATTTGACTTTTAAAAATGGGGATAAATATATGAAATGAACATATCCTACATGCCATGTGCTGACAACTATATTGAACCTGAAAATGGCTGGCCACAATAGCCAGCTAAAGAAGGTCATCTTTCAAGAGATTTGCTTAACCAAATGTGCCCTTCAGCACACTGATTTATTATATTGAATGCTGTGTCTTTGTAAGCAAGTATAGACCCACTGAAGTAATTAGCTTTTGTAAAGCTAGAAGGAAGCATCTAAAGCAGCTACAAAATCCAGTCTGGATTTCAGACTACAGTTTTTGCTTTTTCTGAAGTCTGGGATGTTACCTCAGAAACCAAATAATTAATGGACACGAACAAATTTGGGGAGTAACTCATGCTAATAATTCACATTCCAAGAAATTTCTCTACTTGTAAGAAAGATTTGTTAATTAGGAAATGCAATATATTAAATTCTTATGCTGCATCCATAATCATGTCACCTGAAATTTTTCTTCAGTAAGTTAAGTCAGTGCAGGTTAATAACATGCCTATCCTGAAGAAAACATTCAGAAGTGCAAATTTTACCTGTCTTAAGAAAGAACGATTGCTTCTGAACAGTGATTTTTAAGTCATAAAAACATAACATTCAGCATCTGTTTACCCATTAGCTTGACAGATGTTCTTAAAAATATTCCCCTGGTTCTAGGATCAGTATAATTACACTGTCATTGCTGCCTGTCCCTGGCAAACATTCAGAAACTCTTTTGATTTTCTGGGTGCCCTTATGTTTTCTGAATCCAATACTCATATGTTTATTGCTGGTTCAATTTTAGCCAATATGCATAATTCTCACTACAGGCCAGCCTAGGCGTAGCTTGAGAGGCACACTGGCTTTGGTACCCATTACATGTCTGTTTGTGCTCCTGTGATGCTCTCTCCTGGCGAGGACCCAAAGGGATCCTGCCCAGTTACACCCTGGGCAAGATGGTAGATCATGCTTTTCAGTCCTAATGAAGACACTCCTTAAACTGAAAATTTCTTGGTAAAGATGTCTGGACAGTATTGCACTTGTGTCTGATAGAGACAAGGTGCACCAAGCGTCCCTTCAGCCTGTCATCCAGCAGTTTCTCACTCTTTGCACTTTTTGCAACTACACAGAGTTTGCAGGGCGGACTAGCGGTAGCTTTGCGCAGTGTCCTGTGTAAGGAGAGTGCCAAGTCTTCTGGCTGTCATGCAGGCAGGATGTCTGCTGGATTTTGCTTTGCCCGTGGAAGAAAGCAATCATGCCTTGGTGCCAGGGTGCCTAAAGCCTTCATCCAGGCAAGCTACAGGTTGGAAAGAGGAGAAAAAAGCCTTCAAGGCCTTTTGCTTTAGGAGCTTTATTGAGCTGGCGCAATCTGGACTAATTATATTCCTAAAAAGTAGTTGTATCTGATGTATTGTGTCAGTGTGCATGCACACGTGCACACGCTTGTGTATGAGAGAGAAAGACACAGCCACCATAACAATCATAACCTAAGAAACTGAAGGATTGGCACGAAAGGAACGTATTTGACAATGAATCCATTTCTGTTAAATATTGTGGATTATCTTCTAGATTCCTTTGGGAAGGTACAGAAAATTCCTGCACAGACCTGAGGGAAAATTATCTTACTGATCTGTTAGCACCTCTGCTGTTAATATAAACATTGGCAAAAGCTATACAAATACTGGTGGATTCTGGAAGGGCTGTGAGTAATTTAACAGCAAGAAGCTCCTTTTTAAATACACGAAAATTAAATGCTTAATGTGTCCCAGGATGCGCTGTGTGTATGTGAGTGATTACATGCAAGTGCCGTGTAATGAGCAACCTGAGAAAATGTAACTTGCACTACTTTAAAATTAATTATTCCTCAATTAAAGCCACAGAAGTACATGTACTTGCTCTGGTTGTGATTAAAGTTTCTCCTCTAACATTATTCACCTGCTGCTATGAAAACAAACACATTTAGCATAAGAATCAATAAGGGCTTTTTTTTCTAAAGCTATTTCTTGTTTTCTTGGGTAAATTAGGCCCAGATCCTCCATTTAGTTCTCTTCCAGCAGCTCTCTGAGTGCACAAGAGTGGAGTGTGGGTCACTTCATGGCAGACCAGAAGCCAGGAGGATGACACACCTCACCTTCATCGCTACACATATTTTCCCAGTTATTTACCAAATCTACTAAAGCTTGCCAAAAGTACGCAGAGAGCCTATCCCTCTGTCTATATTTATAATCTACACTGCATTGAGGTTTCTCAATTTATAGTTGTCTGTGCTTTTTTAAGCAGTTCCTTAATAAAGGAAAGCTGCTCACACTATGCACTTAGGGAGGTGAACATGCCTGAATTTCTGAGGTTCCCACAGGTGGGGATTTGGGGTGATGCACAAGAGCCCTTTCTAGGAGTGGTGGGTGCAGGTGAGCCCTCTCCCCCACCAAGTCCTGTGGCCGGCACGTGGGGTGCAGGGAGCCCTGACCCTGCCACTCTGCTTCTGTGGGAAAGGACTGGGGAGCAATCCCATGGCAGCTGCCAGGACTGGCAAGATATTGGGTAATTTAGTGGTAGCCTGCCCATACTGGCAAAGCAGGAGTTTTCTACTACTGAGTCCAGTGCCATGTCCTCCATGGAGGTAGGTCGAGACCTGGGACTGCTTTTGCTGGTCCACATGGAGGAGAGAAGTGTTTGCAGGAATGACACATCTGGGGCTTTATAAGAGTGAGCTGAAATTCACCTGGTCGAGGTTACTGCATGGGTTGGTGTCCAAGTCAGAATAAAGAGGTCTAACCCCGGTAGCCAATTTCACAGGCACATGAACTGAAGAAAGCAGGTGAGTGTGTGCTGACTGCAACCCTCTTCACTCTACTCTGTTTTTCTTAAAATCTCCCCCTTGAATCACCCCTGGTTTTGCAGTGGACATTTGTACTGCGTGCGATTGATTGAATATTCCCTCGGGCTGTATTTTAGCATGGGTGGGAGTGCAGAGGAAGGGGCAAAGCCTGTGTTATTTTCCTCCTTGGTTCCTCTTCTGGTAAAACATTACAGCACCTTACCTTGCTGTTCCTGTTATGCTTTCTAGTTTGTTAAAATGCCCAGAGGTCTTTGGGCATTTTGTGCCAAAAAAAATCACTACTCGTCTCTTTCCATTTCCTCTCCCACACTCCTCCAGGGTCAAAACCCTTGCTTTAATTGGGGTTTCCTACCTTCTTCATTGCCCAACAAAGTAAAGAGTGAAGAAAAGAATTATTGCTGTTTAACAACTTTGAACAAGAAAAACAAAGCGCAGCTACTTAAAGCCCAGGCAATTTCAGCAACATTTTCACAGAAAAGAATCATCGGCAAACACAGACATTGTATCACGAAGAGGCTTGGAAATGCACAGAAAATAAATGTCAATATACTTTCTGCAACTGTATGAACTGCAAGAGAACTTTGCAAAATGTTTTATTAATGTAACTGTGGCAGGATTGCTTTCCTGGGCTACAGACAGTCTGAAAGGCTAGTTTGGGATTCATTTAGCTTATTTAGACATCAAATTTAATGCCTGAACATCGTCTAAAATTATGGGACTTACTTAAACTAAAATGGTGTAATACCAGCCTGGTTAAACCGAAGGGTTAGCAGAGGGTGAGCTCTGCGTGTGTGGAAACAATATCTAGTTGAAATCAAGTTTACTGGGTTTATCTTGCATGAATAAGTTTAATTCAATGACAGCTCTTATCCCAAGGATGGAGATAATGAAGTATTTCTTTGCTTCATGGTGGAAGCTGGGAGCTATTACAGCAAAGGAGATACAGAAGGAGGAAGAGATGGGTGGAAAGAAGGAGAGAAGAGAACAGGGGATGGAGCAGATCGGGGAGAAACCACAGAGACTGGGAAGGGGAACACATCTTCTTACTCAGCAACTGACTGTAAGAAGGCATTAAGCAGATAAACAACAGTTTACTACTTAAAAGCCATATTCTACCCTTGAAGTATGTGCAGACCTCCCCATGAGGTCACTGGGTGTGCCAGTCTGGGCTGTCAAAAAACATGTTGTCTGAAATTCATATCCTGGCTTTCTGGGAGTAGCTGGATGTGGAATTTGGCGCTGGCTGTGGAATGAGTTTGACATTACTGTAGAGAGCAACTGACGCTGGTGGACGTGTAGCCGAGGTGCAATTGTGCAAAGATACGCTTTTTCACACTCAGCTCACGGGA
The DNA here is from genome assembly GCA_013401315.1 of Balaeniceps rex. Taxonomy (NCBI): domain Eukaryota; kingdom Metazoa; phylum Chordata; class Aves; order Pelecaniformes; family Balaenicipitidae; genus Balaeniceps; species Balaeniceps rex. The sequence goes on along the minus strand of VYZW01027825.1, from coordinate 83,666 downwards.
AAGTCGATCGAGCCTCTTAGTGTGAATAGGTTGTCTATCAATTTGTGGCCATGGGGTGTTTTTGTGATTTCTTATGTATTAATTCTCACCCCTTCCTGAAGGTGATAATTCCTTCTTGAAGCAAGGAAGAGTGTTATCTGCTTTATCAGGTGCAGTGACCTGAATGTGCCAGGAGACTAATGGAGGTTCTTTTGGTAACGCAGAGAGTTCATGGGAAGAGAGAAGGGAATGGATCCATGGCAGAAGAACTGCCCTCCACTATGGCATGGCTATGTTTACATGGACTTCAGCAGGACTGAAATTCACTTCTGTCCAACAGTTTGAGACAGTTCTACTTCAATTAGTCAAAAATAAAATAATTCTAGCAATTAAATATGCAACAGAGCTAATGCTTAGGATCACTACCCAGTTCTCAGCACCTGTTTTCATCCTATTGACAGTAATAGTGCTTCAAATGGCATAACTTGTACATGACAGGAAAACCAAGGAGGCAGCCACACAGTGAGCAGCATCCTTTGAGCTCAGGCACTGGGGCAGAGGGGTAACATGAGGGCTACGGGGGTATTTGCAGGCTTGGGGCTGGCAAAAGCTAGAATTGTCAGAAACTGAATGGACTCAGAGGAGTCTGATTTCTCTGGGAGGAGAATTTAGGCTAACCACTTCCAGAAAAGGTTTAGAGGAGGTGGAGTTAATAAGAATATAAGGTTTTTCAGTATACCTGGAACCCTAGCTAGTCCAAGATTCTTTCTGAGAAAAATCAACACCAGTTATATCTGACAAAGCTATCAAAAATCCCCCGTAAAACCTCTGAAGTATCACAAAAATCTACAAAGATCTCCTCCTAATCCTGAAGAGACATTAGATAAAATCTTGAGGCACAGGGTTTCTGTCCTTTCCAAAATATTCCTGGCATTGACTTTCAACATCTGCATCTTCCTGTCTTCTTCAGAATACATTGCCAAATCCAATCTTGTTTTAAAACATTCCCTAGTCTTAATTTTCTTGATGCTGCAGCAAGACATGTATCACTATAGGTACCAAAATGCAAAGAAGTATTTTCTTGTTTCCGTTTTGAACTTGCTATCTTTGAATTTCATTGAATCTCTCCTCCTTCTTGTGCTACAAGCCAGATGAAACAACAAAACAAACAAAAAAGCCCTGTGACTTCCTGACCTGCTGCACCTTGGCTAAAACAGGTGTAGGAGAAGAAAGTCCCCATCTTCTAAGCTGTTATAGCAAACAAACATGAGAATGGTCACTAACAGATAGGCTGTGCTGGGAGAAAGATACCTGCTAGGTAAAAGCCCAAAGATAATTTGACATTCAGGCAACAACTGCAAGTTGAGCTTTTATAGATCTAAGGAGCCCACAACCCATTTTTTCTTCAGTACAGAAGCTGTCTTGCAAGCATCAAGCTTCTCTTCACAAAAGGAGATGATAGCTGTCCTCATCTGGCATATACATTAAATATGGTTTAGATTTTGGCTGGGCTAGAATTTTTTCACTCCCTTCATTCTGAATTTACATCCCAGTGGGGCATTTAAACTGGAGGTGACAGTGTGTCTGTCTGTACCCCAGCCCTGTCAATCCAGTTGCTGACAAGGAGAAAAAGTGAGTTAGAGAGTCATGAAGCTTCAGTTTAGTTTCTCTCTCAAAAATAGATATCGATGTGAAGTAGCCATGAAAGGGCTTTTTGTGTATGGCTTTATCCTGTCATAGCAGGGGTTGCTGTAATGAACTGAGGAAATGTGAGATGAAGTGGGAATACAGGCATGGACGAAAAACCTGACAAAATGTCAGGAATCTTTTTTTTGTAAATCTAAATGTAGAACTGAAACCAGAGCTGAAATGTATTAAATAACTGTCAAGTGGAGAATTACTGGGAGCTGCCTTCCACTCTGTGTAGAAGATGCCTTTCAAAATACTAAGTAGCATCATTTTCAGCTGATGCTTTACACGGCAGTAAACAGGAATGCAAAATTGGGATTAGATGCACAGCCGGGGTAGAATGGCATCCTGCTACAGGCTCTGGCAAACAACACTGATTGGCATCCACTGGGAACCTGCCCCCATGCACCGAAGAGCTGTGGAAGTGCAGAAACATTTAATAACTCCTCTGTTGTGGCCTTGCGTTGAGATCTCATGCGCCTTGTGAAAGGGTAGTCCTGATCAAAGTCATGAAGAGCACAGCACGTAGGGAGACCTTCTTTGACTTTTCAGGTGAGATCACAACAAAAGAAAGAACTATGCACAAAAGGGCTGACTGAGGCATGGAAAATATTGGGAGACCAGGCCAGTTGGATGCTTTGTCAATGACCTCAGGGATTATCATCACCAACTGGTCAGTGTTCTCCTTCCCTCTCCCTCTCACCTCCTGCCACCAGTGAGTGCTCCCCTCCATGAGCTCCTACAGACAAATCATAAGAGTGGAGGCCAGAGTCTGTGGCTCTCTGCTGTGCCTGGGCCACAGGTTTTGGTGTGTTGTGCTAAGACAGCCAGTCACTTGTGTCATGTTGGTGACCACAGGAGGAACTGATGTGTTGAAAGAGCAAGGCTGGGGGAGACCTTGATGCCGTACACAGATCCTTACAGAAATCTGTAGCAAAAAGTACAGAATGGCATAATAATCAAAGACAGTGCTGCTTCACCTTTCCTGTGGAATGACTGAAATGAAGGTGTGTTTCTTGAACTGGACTCTCACCCTGGTCAATCATCCAGGCTGCGAGGGCATTGCACCCCAGGGCAGGTGCCTGCGAAGCTGTCCATCTGACTTTGCAGAACATGAAAGCTCTTCAAAAATAGTTAATTTGTGCCTCCAAACAAGTTTTAATGGCACTATGTTATACCCTCCCTACCCACTGACACCAAAAGAGCTTCTCCATTCAGCGGGGAAGCACCACTGGCACTTGGCACTTCTGAGCTTTGTTTGACCAATAAAAGCACAGACCAACACTGGCCACAGTCTAAAAACTGTGCCAAGCCTTTCCAATAGTGTTGTCCTGTGCTGACCTGAGGTTGGAGCATTGCAAAAACCTTTCTCCTTCATTTTGACAAGTCAGCTCTTATATGCCCAAAGTAGTTTATTGGCTCTACTTGATGAAAGAGATATAAAAGCTTTCTGCTACACCAACTAATCCCCCTAATAAAAGTGAGCCAGGCTTCAACCTTGGCTCTCTTAAAGAGTGTGACATTGGTCTGTCTCATCACAAAAAGCTCAGCTGCTCTGATGGTGGAAACTCACCGCAGGGATCGCATCTGAGTGCGGCACTCATAAACCAGATGTGTGGCACCATTCACCCTGAGGCATTCACTTCAGAATGCCTGTCCCTGTTTCTAGACCACTCTGAAGCTGTGGAGTGATTTCTTCTGAAACAAATCAAGGGCAGACAAGTGAATGCTAAATGTGCTGGCATAAAGGCACTGGTTCCAGCCACCATCCCCATAGACTGAGGCTGGGAACGATGCAGAAAAGCTCCAAGCGGGCTGTGGGACACATCCTGTCTTCTGGGCATTGCATTATTTCACTATCCTTTATTTATTTTTGTTTCATTTTGTTTGGTCTTAAATATAAAAACTAAGAAAAGAAGTGGGAGGGTGAAGACAGAGACTGAGACAACCTTGCAAACACTATGATTTCACCTTTTCTGATAGGTTTTGTTGTTTCATTTAGCCTACATTAGGGCTTTGCCTACCTTTTGATCTCAGACCCACTACTAGAACAGATTTGCTATTAAAAAATACTGCTTTTAAATAATGTTTGCTTTAAGTAAGTCTGGAGTGTGATTATTGTGACTTGAGAAAATAAGAGACTGTTTGTTTTAACTGAATTCATAACATATGTTTGTAATAAATGGACTTGGGAAGTTGTCCTGATGCTAAATGGGCCAAAATTTGAAATTACTGCAGCCTTGGTGAAATTTCAGCACTGCAAAATCCAGCAAAAAAAAAATCATGTGTGAAAGTTAACAACTGAGCAGAGTGAGGGAGCTCAGGGGCAGGATTTACGGCTGCACAGTGTGCTGGGGGACAGGGAGCAGTGGAAACGTGTGCTCAGAGGGAAGAAAGAGTTTCTGAGGCTCCCAGCAAGACTGCGCTGCATTGCCACTTGTGGGGCTGCAGACCAAGCTCAGCCGTCAGCCACCTGTATTTCTCCTCAGGAGCAGCAGTTCCTGCTCAGACCACCTACTTTGAAAACCAAAGCCAGTTAAGGCAGAATTTAACTGCTCGGGTTCAAGACAGTGATGCAAATGGCCTGTCACCCAGGGAGTCCTAGCTGAAGGACTTCATTGGCTGCCTGTGCCTCCAGCTTTGCCTGAAAAGTTCACAGTGTATCTCTAAATGCAGTGTCTCGTTGACGGTCTGAGCTGGCAGGCTGAATTTCACTGGGGAAATTTCATCTCACAGTTCCCACCACCTCCTCCTTTGATGACACAAGGTCTAGGATGGACACCAACAGAGCACATGCCAGGCACAGACCTCTGACTGCAGAAGCTCTTCCACGGCCATTTGCAATGGATTTCATAAAACCAAAGACAGCTTTCTCTATTACAGTTGCTTTACAGTGCAAGTGCTCTACCTCTGTCTTCTTTGACTTGGATGAGAAGACGGTGCACAAGAGAAAATGTCACCCTGAGCCCTTCACAGTCATAGGGTACGCAGAGCCTCTAACTCCTGTGGCCTTCCCAAGCTCACCTCCTTCTCTGCTCTCCAGCCGTTGTATCTCAGACAGGGCAGTTGTCTCCTTTTCTTTACTGTGATTTCCTTAATAAACTAGACTAAGCCTTGGACTTAATCCCAGCACAGTAAGCACTGACTGAAGCAGTGAACAAAGCCTTGAGGGAGAACCCCACAAGAACATTTTAGATTCAAAGCATCTAAGAGCAAACAAAATTAAAAAACAATAAAGTCTACAACATAAGTGCCCTTTCCTCCAGCTTATCTTTTAACTTTTTTAACTTGGGCTTGCAAAGAGTATCCTTGGACTTACTGCTTTGTCTCTTCCTTCCTGAGAAAGGGGTTTTAATTCTTTAATTCTCTTCTGATCTCTTTATTTCAGGGATGTTCTGCATGGACAAAACAACTGTACTATTTCAGCCTGTGGTCAGAAAACATGCAGATGTTCTGAAATGACTCTCTGATTCCATGTCAAGAGGTTTCTCGTCTTGATCCATTATGTTACTTCCCAGATTGTTTTTCCAACAGCTGTCCAGTAAGCAAGCTGAAAACATTCCTACAGACAGTAACTCTTTATTATACAGAAACTGAGCCTTTCTGTCAGGTCAGCTCCCGTTGTTGATGTTGTTACACACAAGTCAGCTACAGTCTTGGGGGGACGGGGAGGTAAGTTAATGTGATCACCCCCATTCCTACTTACACATGTAGCAGCTCTGTGCATACCTCATTTAGCCTATGGGAGGCTGTCACTGCTTGGGTTGATGTCCAAGGCCCTGCTTAATCCCTCCATATCTGCTGTGACCACCAATAGGAGTAAGCCAAGATCTCACAGGAAACATATCTATTGGGTTGGACACAGGTGGTCTGACAGGGGTTGAAACTGCAGAGAGAGGGATGGATTTTTGCTTGGCCGAGTACTGTATTGCACTTGCTGCTGGGTGGCAGATCAGACTGTTCCTGTTGCATGACAAGGATCTCCCAAGCCTTTGATTTACATTCCTATTGACTACTGTGCAGAGAAATAACATAACTGTCCTTACAGGTCAATATCACACCTTAGGTAGACCCTGGCCAAGAGTGTCATTACTGATATTACTCTACATTTTTACACTTTTGTTTAGAAATGGCATTATCCTTATTATCTTTTAACTCTTTTCTACTTACCAGTCTGTTCCAAAGAAGTTTTGGTGCAACTACAGACAACTATATGTTGCAATGGGAAAAGCTGTACTTTTCCATACATCAAAACCCAAATGGGGTCAAGGTATACTTCTAACACATGTGCACTAGAGGATGCCAAATCAGGACGCTATTGATGGAATGATATCTTCAGCAGGATGCAGAAGTTTTTAGCAAAGACAGTATCTACACACAACACAGCCTGCAAAGAAAGCACCAAAAGGGTTGCATATCTTCAGGTTGTTGCCCCTACTGCATAGCACAGTTTACAGGGAGAAGGACTGGATGCTGTAATGACATTTGGTGCTTAGCCAGCCACAGTTCTTTACTGTGTGTTGTTCTGAAGATATACTATAAGGAAGGGAACATAGACTGTGTGGTGGGTGTGTGGAGAATATATCCTTCATTATTTCCACACAAGCACCCTATAGCCAGGTACCATACCTTAAGGCAAACTCGTTTGATGACTTCCAGTTACATTTCCAGTTGAAATGACTTTTGAAATGTGATTGTAATTAAATCCCTTAAAGGCTTATGGAAAAGGCATACCCCCTTCTGCAATACCTGTGGGCCCTAAAACTGCACAATATACTGAGAGACTATGGAGCCTTTGTTTGATTATACAAGTAATTAAATTTAAAATTTTATTAAACTCTTTAATAAAGACATAAAACATAGAGCTTCATACTTTGCTTTGATTTGTTGTGAGTTTTCACTAAATCCACAATTTCCTGGCACATGAATACACTGTGTTTAAGGCTACTCTGGTTTAACCACGTAAATTCAAAATAGTGACATCACTTCAAAGGGGGCAGAGAAGGAAACCAATTGAGCTGCATCAAAAAAACTCTTTCTAAAGGCATACAGTGCATCCCAAAAAAACAGCTGTTTGAAGTTAGGGTCAGCGCCTACAGGCAGTGGTCAGCTTCAGGGTGAAAAGCAATGGCCAGCAGACCTGCAGAGGGCTTCACCTTGTTCTTGTGAGACATCAAAAGGCCTTCTCTGTCCTACCAGATATAGGTGTGAAGTTCAGTTCTGGAAATTATTGTGTCCTGTTTCAAAGTTGAAGGGGTGTCAAAGTGGGGGATATCTATGACAGACGAACTCCTCAAAGACAGGTCAGAGGGATCTCCCAGTCCTTTGGCTCCTGGAGGAGCCAGAGAGGCATCCTGGATCCAGGGAACAGCCCACCATTACTTCTCCTTACCTTATCTCTTCAGTCTTCAGTCTGTAATTCCCAGAGGGTGCTCACTGAATCATATTTTCAGGTCCTTATTTTAAACTTATGTAGGCTTCTAAAATATGACAAAAAATAGAATCCAAGTTAAGCTCTTCTCTTGTGAGCTTCCTTGTCTATGTAGAGGAAAGACTGAGGTTTCAAATCCTGTGTTCCTTTCTCTCTCTCCTTCTCCAGAAAAAAAGGGCAGAAAGGCCCACAGTTAATATAGCAACTCTTCCATTCCTGTGAAGCCAGCAGTAAGAAAAAACTGCTCCAAAACAAATGAACAGTGATATTGAAGGTCATACAACTTTTCCTTGTAATGTGGCCCTTCATATGACTGGCTTCATAGGGGTTAATTTGCAGAGGTTTTCTGTAATTGCACATTTTAGGGAAGACATGTAAAAGATTTTCTTCTCCTTTCAAATAGGAACTATAATATACTCACACTTGTGCTGTTAAAAGCACAGATCATAAAACACAGGTGCTACAAGGTGGCCTCCCAGGCTCTGCTATTATATAACTTTCTCAGCTCATTTTTAAACATTTACATTTGTTCATCAGACATTAACATACCTTTTGCTATGCCATACACCAGGATGAAAATTGTGTTCTTAGGACAAGGCAAGGAAGGAAAACTTCATAAAGCTACTCAGCCTCACAGCCTTAACTTGAAACAATTTTGGCCTTTCATGGGAGGAGAGAAAGAAGAGAGGAAGAAGGGTATGTGTATATTCATAATAGCCCTTAAATTTACAGAAACGCAGGTTCCCAAGAGCCATCTCAATAATCGTTTTAGTTAAATATTTATATTGCTATAACTTTATATGTTTAATGATTTTCCCCATTAAGGTTTTTGTGGTTTAGCAAGGAAAATCCAAATATTCTTGATGATGATTGGTGACTTAAAATCTCTTGTAGCAACAGAGTGTATAAAATCCTCTCCGAGTAACTGCCTTTTTCACACATCTGGAAAGACTCCATTTTTTTATCTGCCAGAGCCTTACAAGGGCAGCTTATTACATAAATAAACAGAAGAATATATGTAGTCATAGAATGACTGAATTGAGTATAATCTTACAAAAACAAACTCTGTCTCAATACTCCTTTGTTTGTTGCCTTTTGGCACTCTTATTGACTCTCCTGTGTGTACTGTATAATCATTACTGCCCCCACTTTCTCCCTGATGCGAAACACGTCCAGGTGGTCAGCAACAACAAGGCCAAGGCTTGCCTAGCAGTGCAACCTTCTGGAGCCGAATGCACCCTGGAAATGGGGTCTCTGATTCTCACATGTTTTCCAAGTGGATAAGAGCACCACCACTGTTCAAGATGTCACAGACATTGTATGAAACAAATCCAGCCTGCTGGAGCGCAAGTTATTTCTTCTGAGCAACTCTGCAAAGAAGGTAAGAGACCCATGTCTTCTTCAAGGCCGTGACCATCCCAAGAAGTGCTATCTACTGGGAGACTGTTACTGTCACCCAAAAGGAGAAAGTTCATGAGTGATCATAGAGGATGAAACAGTCCCAGAAAACAGAGGAAATTCACTTTTGGGTGAATTAAAAACAATTTCTGATCTCTTGCAGACCCATCTATGAATGCCTCTTGTCACTGAGAGAAAATACTGTCACTTTGTTCTGGTCCAACAGGCACCCCATAAGGTGATTACCTCCTGCTCAGTCCTTTGATGGGAAGGGAACTGCGCTGCTGCAGCACACAAAGCCCGGCTATAAACGTCTATTTCATACATTCGCTGGTGAAACATGACCCTCCTGGGCCAGGACTGAGTTACAAAATCTGGCACCTTCTGGCACCAAAAAGGTTGGAGCACCCTGCAAGCACGGGATACACTCCCATATGTAGAAGGGAAATGGCATTACAACTATGGCAGCAGAGATGCTTTAGTTTCAGTGTATTTTTGTCATTTCAAAAATTACATGTAATAGAGGAAAACAGAAAAGAAAAGAAAGGCATTTACTGTTTTTGCTTCTACCTATTTCTCTTCACCTGGTCCTAGAAGCAATAAAAAGGCACTTACTTACACAAAAAAATGAGTAATCTAATCAGATGACATTTACTGAAAACACACTTTCGTTTCTATCTGTTAGATACTTTTTTTTCTGAGTCATGATTTCTGTGATACAGCTCTATTTATTCACCCTGTTACAACAAATACCAGCTACAGAGATATGTCGTTATCTTCTACATTTTTTGAAGTTCGGGAAAGGGAGAAGATGACTTGTCAGGAATGCCTTTGGCACAGAGTTCATCATTCAGGAACATTTCTGTGATGCTGCCACTTAAAGTGAACATAAGGGAGGGTGGATGTCCCTGAAGTTCAGTCCTCTCTATATGTATTCATGTGTTGGCTGAACGTATTAAGTTCCTACAGGTAAATGAAGTTCAGCCCAAACCCTGGAAACCCAAAACTTAAAGCAAAGTTTCGGTTTGACATCGTCTTATGTATGGGCTCCATGCTCCAACAGGCACAGCAGTTTGGAAATCAGAGACTGCAATTGCTCAAAGCATAAGCCTCCACACATGGGGTGATGAGATTCTTGCTCTGCTTCTGCCCTGGGTCTGACAAAGGAGGGTGGCTGTGGTAGGACGCTGTATCTGGGACATCACACGTTTATCCGTCTGCACAGCTCCATGGCTTCTCTGGTGCCCTGGGGTTCGGCAGCCCTGAGCGGTGTTGGGGTAATCACCATGCACAGCAAGGGGAAGCAGAAGAGAAGTCATGTTGCTTCATGGGAGGCCTGAGCTATCCCCACCATCAGCTAGAAATGTAGGAATCAGGTGGGAGAGTCACAAAACCAGACAGTGCTGGGACACATACACAAGATAATGAAGGAGCAGGACCTAGACCTGTGCAAATGCAAATGCCATCTTTTCACAGCCAGCCACCAATCCATGCCTGGCTGGAAACAAACCCATAGAACTTGGGGTGCATCCACCGAGGGACAGGAACCGGAACAGAGTGCCTGGCAGTGCTCATGGGCACCAGCTGGGGAGCATGGGGGCATGGGACATCCAGAAAAGTAACACATTGTTTTGCTCATCATTAGAAAGTTAAGCCATTAATAGAGCTGAGTACTGAAAAAGCATAATTTAGGGGAGAAGACAGTGAGCTATTTTGCTGGTACCCTTCAGATGCCATGGCTTAAATGCATTCATCATGTTAACCCAGCTCTGTTTCTCCGAGTCGTGTGCTGCAAACAGTCCCTCCACACACAGACCCAGATCAACCTTGTCATTACAATTTGTCACACATTTCATTTTATGTTTGGCATTGTACTGGAATATTATATCCTCCACATATTGCTGTAGGCTGTGAGTCTGGAGCAAAGCATGAATGGGGGTGGGGATGGAAAGCAGGAATGGGAGAAGGACAAAAAAGAAGGAAATTGCAGACATTAGTAACTACCAAAATTCCTCTGGAGGTTTGACATTTCCTGTAGAAATAAGTCAGTGCCATGGCAGTGATGCCAGTATAGTAGCTATACTCAAGTTAACTTTAAAGCTACCATAAGCACCTCAAAACCACGGGCACTGGGGCTGGCTATGAAATCACCAGAGCAGCATAGTGAATGCTCAGCTCTGAACCACTATGAAGAGACAGCTACCAACATCTGGACTAGCGACTCTAATGTTAGCATGGCCACATCACCCTGCAACATAACCAAAGGGAGCGTGAGGACACATCTAAAATGAAAGATACATCTTTGCTGCATCTTCTTTTGGATCCTAACCTGTCATGTGCTCGTACTTTCTCTTTGGTGCAGTAAGTCCAAAGTATACAACAAAGGAGATGTAGTTTGATTATTTTGTTGGGGTTTTTGTTATTATTTTGTTGGTTTTTATGCCTCATCGGATGTTTTGCAAAAGCTGTTTAGAAACATATTTCCTTCTCTTAATGTTGAGACATTCCTTCAAAAAGGTAAAAAAGACAATCTGTAAAGAATCTAGCCATGTCTTTGCAGACAACAGGAGGTTTACTGAAGTGTTATACTCAAATTTATGTAAAATGCTATACTGGTTTCAGTCCCAGGGCATTCATGCAAACTTCTTTTGTAATTTTATTGATCTAATACCTGTTAGTTTTGGCTTGGAAAAAAGCTAATCATGAAAAACAAAACTAATAAAAGCAGAACAGTGAGAGTAGCATAATTTCTATTCCACAAGTACTATTGTTATTTGAAATCACTTTGCCTGAAATCAGAAGACAACTAATTTTCAAGTGAAGTTGGAATATTTTAAAAAAATATTAGCTATATATTTTGGGTCACTAGAAGAGCTCAGCTTTGAGAAAATGAAAATAATTCAGTCCAGACTTAATGTCCACTGTTTAATTGACATTTACCTCAGTTCTATTTTATTTCTAAAGTGAACTCCAGAAAAATATTCAAATGAAAAATAGGATTTGGAGTTAAGCATTTGATTTGCCCTCATTTCTCAAGAAATACAGGTACTTTTCCACCACAGTGTAAAAACCTTTATGGCACCACTTATCACCATAGTACAAAAGGTAAAACAAATCACAGTCACATAAATATGGGGTTTGAGACAATTACCAAGACTGTGGAGGGGATGCTAAAATCAGGAAAGAGCTCTGCTGTGAACAGCTGTGACAGAACTGGTCTTTTAGCAGCATACTTGTGATAATCTTTCTCCCCTAACATGCACTTTGACTGAGTGAAATAAGCTGTCAGTAAGAACACAGTTTTGCCCAGCAGAAACATGGGCGCTTTTGCTAAAACAGCTCTGTATTGGGCACTTAACAAAAACCTCAGCATAAGCCTTGCCTACAGCAAACCCCATAGCTTTATGTCAGCAAAACATGTAAGCAAAAAACCAAGTCATGCTAGATAACTCTACCAAACTGTTTCTCCTGATTTTGTTACCCAAACAAAAACCATAACAATTCCCTCCCTCCATCCTCCTCCCCTTCCCCTTCCCTCCTACGTTAAAAGAGAAGCAGCAGCCTGCTCAGGATATAAAAACTCCCAGTCTTTTCACAGCCCCAGTCCCCAAGGGCCAGCGGAGCAGCCTGCTCCCCACTAACCTCCTTCCAAAAAACGCCCCCACCCCTTGCAAGTGAGTCATTTTTATAGGGCTCCCCAGGGTGCTCCCACTGCTTTCGCTCAGAACCCCCCCTCCATTACCCCGGCCTTTCCACCTGTGAGGAGATGGCCCGTGGGAGACCGGAGCAGCTTTCGGTTACCTCCCCGTCTGCCAGATGCAGGGTGGGGTCTCTGCAGCCCTCACACTCCAATATTGCATGATGTCAAAACCTCTTTTTTGAAAACTAAAAAATAAAAATAAAAAATCCTTTGTATTTACATTTCAGGAACTTTTAATTCCCCTTCCCAGGCTTTGCATGTTGAATCCAACTGCTGAAGTTTTCTCACTCACTGGGACTGATTATCTTTCATGCTACAGCTTTTTTTTTTTTTAATTGGAAAATGCAGTTCTTTCGAAATCAAAATGCTATTTGCGAAATCATTGCAATTATGTTTGAATCTCCTCTTGAAAGTGGACCAGGAATAAATGGTCTGACACAGCCGAAATCTCTGTTCCATTTCAGCATTTTTTATGATGAGCCTTTTGAGTTTTCAATTCAAAATAACCTTGAGTTTATGCCATTTCTCTCTTTTATATGTTGTATCCTTCTACCAGAAAAATCCCAGATCAAAATGAAACACTTTGTTCAATCCAACAATATTCTTTTAAACGGAGTTTCAAAACTTGGTGGCTTTTGTTCCGAATTGACAAAAAAATCTTATTACAGAGGTAAAAAATGCATATTATGACTATATGCCTGTGTAGGGAGAGTGCTTGGGCAATGCCCATTTTTTAAAGCCCAAATGTCCACTTGTGGAAAACCACCTGTGATTATCTACCTGTGACTGTAACTACCTGACCAGCACAGGAATCTGCAGCACACAACCTGAACTTTTTGCTTTGCATCCGTGTCCCCATCAGTGCTAGTCTCCAGGATTTAGTGCTTTGCAACGCTCAGCATTTAACAGCATTTAATTTTCAGGCCTTGGCCCTATATCCAGTAGCCTGAGATAGATGTTCACGCACTGAGCGAGGAGACTGGAGCCGACAAGTAACAGCAAAGGAGCAGAGTGCTGCCCAAAAGCAGTTCTTTGAGGAAATATATCCACTAGAAATGTCTGAGGACAAGGGGCTTTCTTTTCTCTCCACTCTGCAGTAGCTTTGCATAGCTAATTGCCCCACTAGATGATGTTACCTTCCATGGAGGATTCATGACCTCGAACTCTGCTGAGAAAGGGGGAAACTATATGCCGTCTTTCAGAAAGCACACGTGGTTAGCAGCAACATTACATTTTCCAGTTTTATTTTCTGTCCTCATTGCTCTGGCTTCATCCAGGTCAAGACTTACCTGTCCTCCTGCTGCTGGCATGAAACTCAGCAGAAAATCTATGAAGCACTCTGCCAAAATCAATGGCAGTGTGATCACATGCTGATTCTGATCTGGAGTCAGATGGAGTTGGGGAGTGCTTGCGCTGTGCATGTCCTGTGGTAATGATGGGGAAGCCACAAATTGCAGTAAATTTTTATCTAAATACTCCTTTGGAGCTCATCCATAGTGACTCTCTGACACACAAGTAGGTGCCTCCCCACAGACCTTACCAGGCCCTGCTTTGAAAACTCTAGTGCACAGAAAAAGAGTGGGAAGTTCATTCTACACCTTTTTTTTTTTTTAAGATGAGTGTGTTTAGGATTCAAATATAAATTGTTTTCACTCCAAGATATGTTTGGGATCTTTTGAATGGCCACAGAAGTTGATTTCATAAAAGTTTTAGCATCGCTGAAGGAATTATATCTCTGACTGCACCGCAGAACTAAATCATCAATTTTGCTTCACAAAGCTGCTTTTTACTGTGTAACGAAAGCAGGGAAAACCCTCGAAGAGCTCCCCGAGCGGGAAGCCATCCTGAGAGACAGAGATGTTGTGACTCATCTCCATGGCAACCTGGGGTGATGACGCAAGCGGCTGCTCTGGATTATTCTTGTTTAGCAACAAGCATACAATACATAAATACATGTTTGGTGACTAGAGTATTACAAAGACAATAATGAATTGTTAGAAAATCCTTATCCATCAAACTACCCATTAAACCTGGTGGGTGACAGAGATTATCGGAAACCAGCATGGCTAATAACATGAGCTGCTGATTTGCTGGTTTAATATTTCTTTTAATATGAAGATAAACAGAAGGAAATCATAGTATCCCTAAAGGATTTTATTCTGGAAGAATTAAGAGGTTACTTTTATTGTTGTTTATTTTTTAGGACGCAGCCTACTTCGACAAGTGTGAAAATCTCTGCCTACGTAGTGACCCCATCCTGGGCTGTGACAGAGGTGTGATGTGGGACCTCCAGCCCCAGAACAGTGGACTGTCCACCATCATCTGTCAGCAGAAGGCAGCAACTGTTTGGTTTGAGTCACTGGGATATTTTGCACATCTGCATGAACCTGTACACACATAGCTGCAGCCCCAGTGCACACTCAGGCAAGCACAGACTTTTCACAAGCAACTCTAGTCATTATATTTCTTTATTGAGTATGGAAAATGCATATTATGATAATGATGACTTTTTATAGATCCTGTCTAAATGAAGAAAAAGTAATGCCCCTGCTATGTAGCACTTAAAAATATTTTTTTTCTTTTCTCCCTGAAAAAGAGATTAGTTCCTGTTTTAAAAGGACCCATGCCCCTATCTCAAGCATCCCAACTGCATTTCTATAATATCTCTCAGCTTAATCTGTAGCACTTTTCCATGTGCCCAAGGCCACTAGGAGTATCACTTTTCTTCAGAGTGCCCTTGCCGAGCTATGTGCATGTCTTCACCTGGGTGACAAATCAGACCCCTTGGAGCACATCTGCTCTGTAATTGAGTCATAAGAGACAGTAATGCTGCAATGGCTGCTGCTAAGGGACGGTGTCCTTTCACTCAAGTAGCTGTCACTGTCTAATTCATACCTATGACCAAACATGAAGCCTGTGAGATCGGACTCAGATGTCTAAGATGAAACATCTAAGCTGCCTTCAACTCTAGAGGCAGCAAATACAGCTAGATGAACCACCGCTATGACATTTTCTTTGTTGCTGTGACTGGGAAGTCTTTATCTACTAACAAAAATATTTTTTAAACTGTTTTTTCCATATCCCTTCTTTGCAATCAGACAGACTTTCCCCTTCATGAGGGAAGTCCCCCTACAGCAACTAATATAGTTGCTTCCAGGCAATAGCACAAAATACTTCAACCCATTTCCAAATCATCTCATGTGAGGCAGCATCTAGGAATGGGGAAATCAATTCTTTGTACTGAACTGTGGATCAATTAGGAAATGTGTCTTCAGCAATATTAAAACAGTCTTAAGACAGGGAGAGACTGTGCGACAGGTGGCCTACCACAGCACAAGACAGCCTCGCGTATATAAAGCCCTACTGAAATGTACACAACTCTAAATCCTCTGCCACAGCTAGAAGAAATGAAAGTCACCTCCAGACTGAAGGAGGCTCTTTCCAAATGAGAGTAATCTGGCAGCTCTCCTGGAGCGAGCAAGTATCTGGCTGCACAGCAATTTGGACCACTTATTTCCCTGTTTGCCTGGCAGTTGGAGATGCAAGACATGCTTCATTAAGAAGGATCACTAGGTAGGGATGTGCTTGTTTTTTAAAACTGAAAATAAGCAGCATTCCTGTTACTTTAAAGCGAGTATCAGTTTTCTTTTGAAATTTAGCAGAGGCCTGGTAGCAATTACCATATTTTAATGATTATCAACAAAGGGAATATCTAAATCACAGCAAGATTTTAAAAAATAGTTGGTGGTTCTGGAAACATACATTTTTGGTGCATGATTTGCATCAGTTTTCCAGGGTCTGATTTTCAAAGGTTTGAATGTTCAGTGCTTCCAGAAAATGAGATGCCTTAATAACTTGGACCAAAAACCAGGAGGCATTCAAAGGTATAAATTTGAAAATCTTGTCATTACATGGGGTATTTGTGTCTGCTTATCCAATTAACTTCCCATTACATGTACAGCTACCAAATGGACTGTGAGAACCTGTGCCTGGGATCCTGCCACCATCCTCTTGCCAATCCAGAGAGTTCAGATATAATAAACCAGCTCCTCCCCTCCACAAAAAAAAAAAAAAAAAAAGAGATTGCTGCTAAATTTATGAGATGTTTTTTGCCCAAAAAGTTAAAATTTTGTGTTGGGCTGGAAGACCTCCTGAGGAGCCTTCTAATCCAAACTACTTTCTGATTGTCAATTTTAATCATGTGGGAGTTTTGTCCTTTCTTTTATTTTTTGTACTACTTTACCCATTCCCAGCAGGCACAGGAAGGAGTCCTTCCAGCTTTCTCGTGAGTATGCTGGTGTAAGGGTGAGCTTACCAGGGTCCCATAGGCTCCATCTGGCTCTCAAGAATTGTATGAATCTGAACAACTTTCAGCCTGTTGAAGCAATTTTCAGCTCTTATGCAGATTAAAATTTTGGCATCGGTTAGCCATCCCTGCCAATGCCATCCTCATCTATTGGTGGCACTAACATTATGCCTGAGTGTCTCAGCCAAGAGCCAAGATCCACTGACCTGAGTCCTGGACAAGCTGTGACCAGACAGGAAGCCCTCCCCAAGAAATTACAAACTAAAGGTAAGACCAGAGACAATAAATGGATATAAACAATCATAAAGAAAGAGTGAGACAATATTGGTCAGAGAGAGGCAGCACATTCATGATCTTAGTAGTCTAGCAGCTCAAACAGTGTGAAAGGGATTGATGAGTTTAATTTGCAGGAGTTTACAAGAGCTCCTCGTGAGACTGAAGGCAGCTTGGGGAAAAAGCACTGAAGTGTCTGCTTGAAATTTCACAAAGAGAAGGCTGGTTGTTCAGAGTTGGAAATAGATCTTCCTATAGTGAGCAACAGATGGTAAATGAAACAGTTGAAGATAATGAAGGTCTATGAAAGTGCGGGATATCAGTATGGTGGATACTGAGAAGGTTGGTTTGGAAAGCTTCAGAGAGACAGGAACAGTAATTACTGATGCACATTTCAGCTCCCAGTTAATTTCTACAACTTCTCATTGATTTAATTAGAAACCCACACGTGCCATTCACGCTCCACCCCAGTGTTGTACCCAGGCTGCCCTACACTTGTCTTCTGTCCCCAGGTTCACTCCTATACCTCCGGTGTCCTTCAGCTCTTATGCTTTCAGGCCTTGAGCATCTGGTGTTAGGGGCTGCTCTTCCCTGGCCCTACTACTGCTCAATTCATTTTCCCCTGTGTACCACATAACATTAGCACAATCTTTTTCTGTATGTCTAGCAGAAAAGTCAAACTGGATAAATAAAACTGCTGTCCTTCCACAGTGCTCAAGTACATTTGTTCACTGGGGGAATAGGCTGACCTCTTTGCAACTGTGTGATATAATATGGGCATTTCCAACTTAAATTAATATATAACAATTAATATTATCAGAAAATCTAAGCAAAAGCTTAACATTTTCCAAGCTCATAAGGAAACAACCTCGAACAGCCATTTTTTTCACTTTTTATTATGAGGAACTCACATATTGATAGCTGAAGTAGGAAGATGTTGAGATGATCACTCTGAGGATCAGATGACTGTAGTCAGAGAGGCAAGATGTATAGGTAGAGGTCATATCTTGTGTTAAACCCATAAGTATAGCTGCAAAAAAGCAGACAAGCTTTGATTGCTTTCAGGTCTGAAATGAGAACAGTGATCTTCCAAACTCAATCCAGGTTAATAATGAGGGCTCTGGGCTTGACTTGACTAGACCATTTGAGAAAAAAGGCTGACAAGAACTTGTGGGTCAGAGATGGGTAAGGGATTTCCAAGCAAAACTAACAAGAAGTTTAAACATTATGAGATAAAGAAAGACAAACACACTTTCATTAACAAGTCCAACAGTGTTACCTAATTAAAAAGATCCCACCAAATTATGTCATTGTGCATTTTTATTTTCTCCTGTTCTCAAAGCACTGCATCAGAAGCATACTGAAAAGAAAGACTTGTGGCAAGTGAAGGTACCCAAAACAAATCTTCACTCTTTTGAGGAAGTGAGGGAAACTAATATCTCTGTGTCCGATAGAGCTCTGCCATATCCCACATTTGCCAGGAGCATTTAATTCCTGACAATGACACAAATGTATCCCAGATAGAGCAAGGCTAGGAGAGGAAAGATTACTGAATATCAAATTTTGTTTTGTTTATTCATTTTTACAAGAATTTTTACATTCTTTTTTACAAGAATTTTGTATTTTCACAAGAATAAGGTCTTTGACGATCATGTTATGGAAGTCTAGAAAGCATCTGTATCAAGCACCTAAGGAATCCAAATTCTTTCTGAGCATAGCTTGGGATTTATTACTATATTCGCTTTTGAAAACTGGTCCCAGTGGATAGCTGACCCCTGCCATTTTATGGCTCACTGGTTCTTTGACAGCTACTTCTGGGTGGCTGCACGTTACGACACAAATGTTTCTTCAGTAACCATTTACCTGCTCCTTTGTGGATTCCCCTTCCTTAATGTATCCCTGGCTTCACACGAAGACTGGAAATCCAGCCTGTGTGAGTTTGTAAAGTCATGGGGGAAAGGAAAGTGACTGACTAACAAAAGATCCTGAACACCTTCTAATTCAGCTCTTTTTGTAAGGGTCACGTATCCGGAGTTTGTTTCAGGAACTTCTTTCAAAGGAGAGAAAGCCCCAAAATGCTCATGTTGCCTATCTGATCTTTTTCCTGGATTTTGCATGCAAATACAATGCTGAGTGGAAACAAGGAATGTAAGAAACTTTTATTCTTGTTAGGCTTTTCGGGGCAAACTAAGAAGGAATTGGTCATGCTCGGTGACTTTGCTCTGTTTAATCAGATTCAGATGAAATGATTGTTGATAGATTTATGCAGAAACATTGCGAAATGTATTGACTGAAATTTGGGAAGAATTTACCACATTTGAAAAATAAGGAAGCCAATAAGGTTCATTTATGACTAAACACTAATCTGGGAACTCTTAAAAATATATTATATATGATTTATATATTATTAGTATTAAATATTCTCACTTTTTACTACTGTAGGAGCTGTTTTGACACATGAGAAAAAAGGATCTTGACCTGAAGAGGCATCTCTCCGAATTGGTGATAGGTGAGAATTGCTGTGTGATGAAAGCTGTGCAGCAGTCCTAACACCTGACTTTTTTTATTTAGCATTTTTCACCAGGTGAACTCAAAGAATGTTACATTGTGGAAAAGAAACTAAGCAATGTCTAAAAGGCTTTGTGCCCTGCTTTGCTAAAGAAAACTCATGTAATGGACACAAGCCCCCAACCCATAGTCTTCTCCCTCAAGATGGATGCCCAGCTTCATGTGGTGCACCAGTGATCTCAGCTGGACTTTTCACAGGATTAATATCTCCAGAAAGATGCATTTGCAGAAAAGGGTTTAATTTTAAACCCACTGATAATTTGCCATTTCCATACTCTTTACTTTCTCCCTAACATCTGCTTTCTGCTATTGCACATTGTGTTTGCAGGACTAATAATTTATATTGTCACCAAATTACATTTGACAAGGAGTACAAGATCTCTAATTTGTTTGCATTTCTTTCAGAAATTACAATTCCTTAATCAGGATAAGGAGGAGAGGTACAGCTGGTTTCCCACATCCAGGTCAGTGTCCAGTGTTACCTCCAGTGTTGCCACTGGTCTACTGGCTAGTCCATAGGGTGGGAGGGTTTTTTCTCAATGCAAATGTCTTCAAAACTGGTCCATATCTAGGAAAATTCTTTTAAATACCTCCAGGGATGGGGACTCCACCACTTCCCTGGGCAGCCTGTTCCAATACTTGACAACCCTCTCCGTGAAGAAGTTTTTCCTAATATCTAATCTAAACCTCCCCTGGCACAACTTGAGGCCACTTCCTCTCGTCCTATCACTTGCTACTTGGGAGAAGAGACCAACACCCACCTCGCTACAATCTCCTGTCAGGTAGTTGTAGAGAGCGATGAGGTCTCTCCTCAGCCTCCTTTTCTCCAGGCTAAACAACCCCAGATCCCTCAGCCATTCCTCATAAGACTTGTGCTCTAGACCCTCCACCAGCTTCGTTGCCCTTCTCTGGACATGCTCCAGCAACTCAATGTCCTTCTTGTAGTGAGGGGCCCAAAACTGAACACAGCATTTGAGATGCGGCCTCACCAGTGCCGAGTACAGGGGAA